>JACEII010001291.1:0-11075 GCA_014332785.1 Antheraea mylitta | reverse complement strand
GCTGAGTGCCTTAAGCTCGCCTTAGTAGTCCGGTGAAGGTGTTAAGACTTTGCTAGGTTAATAGCGTAGTTATTCCAGAAAAAAAAGCAAAATAAACAAGCTCAAATTCACATTTATAATATTATCTAGCTAGGATAATATTGGCTAGGATTGTATAGATAATTGATTATTACAAATAACAAAGTCTTCATATAGAAAATTTACCGCCAAAATTTCATCGAGACATAACAGTAAAAATATATATTGTTCATATTCAAAACAATTTAATAACGAAAAAAGTAAAAGGAGTCACACCTAGACTCTGCATAATAAAAAAAACCTATAACATCGGGCCAAGATTCTATAAAAATGCGTTACGCTCCAAATGTTACATTATTTACACAGGTGGAGTCGCAGGTGAACACACGGTTTAAATAAGCGAGAACATAAAATACACTGATGACAAAAAAAACGTAATTTTCCGTTTCCTCTCGTATGAAATATTCACGCGAGCACATTGTAATGTTGCGTACAACAATTTCTGTTTATGATATGTAATTTATTTCTTTTGTCAAATCTTATACGTGTATGAATATTTATTTTGTCCTTAGAATTTTTTATACTGTTACTTACATGTAGGTGTGGTTATATATAGTGTGTACACGGTTTTGAACTATGTTTATTTATTTAAATAATAGCTATACCTTTGGTTTAACACATATTTGAATGGATAATATAAAAATATTAACCACTAGCTTCTGTCCGTGACTTAGTTCGTGTGGAATAAAGATATTCTTTATTTCTAACACGCAGTGGAATCTCTCAAGAGGAAAAAAACGATTTTGAAACATTCTTCCTTGATGCTCCGCTATTATTGGTCTTAGCGTGATGATATATAGCATATAACTATTCTCGACAAATGAGCTATATAACATTGAAATCAGTTTTCAAATCGGACTAGTAGTTCCTGAGATTATCCCCTACAACGTCACAAACTTTACCTGTTTATAATATTCGTATAGATTATCCACCAGCTGTGCTCACAATTTCGTCCGCATGGTACCTAATATACAAAACAGTAACTAATCAAGACATCTGCATGTCATCACTTATTTACTTTTCTCTCGTAATAAATGATTGAAGTACCGAGTATGTCATCCTTTTTGGCAGACTAGCAGATGCTTTTGTAATATTATAAATAGAATGTCGTTCAAACAACTGAACAAACAAATGAAATCGCGTGTCTGTATAAATACCATATATGGTCATAAAAATAAACAGTCCATCTTACGTACTCCGAGTATTTATTTATTTTTATTTATTTATTTATTTATTTATTCATTCATTCATTTATTTATTCATTCATTTATTCATTCATTTATTCATTCATTCATTCATTCATTCATTCATTCATTTATCCATTCATTTATTCATTCATTTATTCATTCATTTATTCATTCATTTATTCATTCATTCATTCATTTATCCATTCATTTATCCATTCATTTATTCATTCATTTATTTATTTATTCATTCATTCATTTATTTATTCATTCATTCATGTATTCATTCATTCACTCATTCATTCATTCATTCGTTCGGTCATTCGTTCATTCGGTCATTCATTTATTCATTCATTCATTTATTCATTCATTCATTTATTCATTCATTCATTTATTCATTCATTCATTCATTCATTTATTCATTTATTCATTCATTTATTCATTCATTTATTTATTTATTACGCTGTCCGTGTCGGTATAGATTTCGATAGTGGTAAACCGTAGCTCCTACACGTATATGATACCAGATTCTTTTACTATTCTAGTGCTATAAATTTATATAAAACTGTTCATGTGGTGCGAAAGGATTCCTTTCTTCTATCTCTATTAATGCTGTAATAATCTATACAAAAATAGAGTATTAATTATCCATATATTTGATAATATAAGTCATCTCTCAAATTTAGCCTAAAGGAATGAAAGAACATTTCTCTCTATTTTTGTAAAATTTTTTGTTATATTCATTAAATTCTTGAGAACCTGACCTATATGAAGCGATGTGAGTATTTTCTTTATATTATAGTGGGCAAACGAATAGGTGGGTCATTTGATGGTGATCATCGCCACCCATAGATACTAGCAACACCAGGTGAGTCGCAAGTGCATTGCCGGCCTTTTAAAGAAGAGGACGCTTGTTTCTTGAAGGTTTGTAGCTCGTAATGGCTTGGAAATAACGCCGTTGGGAGTCGATTCCACAAAGTCGAAGTACAAGGCAGAAATGACCTTGAGAACGTCACCGTGGAAAACTTCCATCCATCTAGGTAGCGTGGATGGCATTTTAGTTTCAGGTGGGTTGAACGATAGTGGAATGTAGCGGCAGGTAGCAGTCCAAACAACTCCTCTGAACATTCACCGTAGTACATGATACCGTAGCATAGTTGTAGGACTTTTTCTAAGTACACCTCCCTAGCTACCATCTTTAAGTTGAAAAACTGTGGCTAAACACTTTTTGGCGTATTTCGCCAGCTATACTTGAGATCCAGGCCCCTCTATGCTTAACGTATTTACTATCTTAGACCACATAGTCACTTAATATAAGGTGAGATTGTGGTCAAATGCTAACGCCGATAAAATGGGTATAAAAAAACATCTGTACAAGTCTTAAATACAGTTTAGTTTTCCTGTGCTCACTACTTTGTTATTTATTACAGTAAGCTATTTATTAATTAGGACACTGAAGAAAACAGTTATCGCATGGAAATAAAGCACATAAAAAAGCAATATTATATGCAATCTATCACAAAACTAATTGAATTTGTAGTCCTTTTGTCTTGAAGCATCTGCAACGTTCGTAGTTATTTTGATGTTCTGCCAAAACGGAAAGGAGACGTCCCCCTGCCAAAACTGTATGTTTGGCGACGAAATACCATAAAATGGTTAATTAGTGTACATTGTTTTAACTCCAACTTGTGTTTCAGAGACCCTGCGTTTGCATTATACATTGTACATGAATGATTTATTGCTACACTGATATCCAATGAGCCAGAGCCTCTTATACTGTATGAATTCATTATACCGAATACGGGATATGAGAAATTTCAGATTCAATTCTTAATAAATTTAGCTATAATTGTGTATGATAATCTACCTACCTGGTATTATTATTATGTACAATCAGCTTCAAACAGTGATTATAATTCTATTCGAGTTCTGTTACTCAAATCTAATTACTGCTGAGCTTATTAATTCTTTGTTATAATAATGGCAGCATATGAAACTACCTCGCCAGCCTTTAAATTGCCTGTTTCAAATACCTAGAAATCAATAATCTGCAATTCAAACCAATGGACAAGCATGACTTTTATTACCGATTGTATGCTGGTGTCTCTGGCGAAAACTATTACATGAACAGTAATACTCCTCTAAATTGGACTATATTTTATCATCTTACAGGAAAATGTAGGTGGACAAAATATTTAAAGGTATTTAAATAATTAAACAAGATTTCAGTATTTTCTATGGACAGAAATAAGTTTTCCTAAAAAAATAATTTTCAGCTGGAAGTTTCAAATATGAGAACTACATACTATTCTTCGCGATATTAAAATATACAGAGATATAGAAATATTGTAAAATTAATATATGTCGGGGACTTAATTTTAAAACACGAACTTTAAGTGGATTAGAGAAAGGACGAGATAGCTACCAAACAAAAGTGGTTGCCAACCTCACCTTTCCACGAAGCAATATTGTAGGAATACTGCGGCAAACTATGTTGCTGCGTTGAGGTACTAACCTCTACAACAGAATTTTTTAGCGATTATATAACTTTTAAATTTGTATTAAACATTGTCAATAAACAAGGGTGGACCCTTGTTTACGTGTTTGGATAGTTTACGACTACGATTGCAAGTTTCGTTGTCTATATTCCTAATTTTAGTTTCTGCGGAGTTCCATTAAGGATATTTCAAGGAGACATATAGAAAATAAGGAAACATTTGATCATATTTGAAATCTGTCAAAATCGAACAAGACTCCTTCTATTTTTCATTTTTTTCTCATCCCCAACTAAACTGTTTGATATTCCACAAGTGTTCAGATTGTTTGAGAGTTGAAGGCATACATTACCTTACCTTTTCTCGGGGTAGAAAGGATTTTACTAAACGAATACACGTCGGAGGTAATGAGGAACTTTTAGGTTCACTAAAGCTTTATTTATTTCCTATACTTTGTTTCGGATCCTGGGGTTCGGCTGAGTTATGAGTGAGTAACTTAATTTATTGCCCACACTAATTTAGTGAACTGATATTTATTTATGACTCTACTTATGTGCTTTTATAGTAGTTTGGGTATATGATTGCACTGTTAATGAAGTTACAAACTAGCACTAGTGACAAAGAAGTTGAGGAGTACTAGATTAGCCTGGTATGAGTCTATCATGAGGAGATATAAAAATCATGTAACTCGAGATGTTTTAAGATTCATAATGAATAGACTATGTAAAAAATAATATGGATATAAGAAGTGTAAAGAGATATATTTGACAAAGGAGAGTGGAAAAGGAGAACATATTGTGCCGACCCTACTTAGACGAGACAAGTATGGGAAGAGAGACTTTTTTATATTTTAACTATAAATCAACTACGTTTTAATGCATTCAGATGACTTTAATGAATGTGATGAATCAATCACCATTTTGTGCATAAGGTTCCACGCGGATGAAGTCGCGGACACAACTAGTAGTTTATATATTGTTAGGAGCTAAAACTTATGTCTCTAAGCAATAATAATGACTATTCCTTAGAAATACAAAACTAAAGACGTCAAGCGCATTTCCAAATTTGTTATACACATTGGAATTAGTACGAAATAAATTCTATTTACTTGACTGCACGAGCTTCATATAACTAGATCAAGAGAATACATAGCAAGACCGGTTAATCTATTAACTGCAATGTATTGCCCGTGCATGAATATTGTATACACATTATCTGAACTCTCCAGGGGTTTGACGTCAGTAATAACAAAAGACATATTAATTAGTAAAGTTCCGTAGTCCATTTTTTGTTATTTATTTTATATTAACTGATTTCGGCTACGTTATTTATATGAAAATGGTTTTGTTTTCACATGTTTTATTTGGATTCACTTTCATTATTTACTCATACAACTCTTTTATTTAAAGTTACCTCTACCAAATTTAAATTAATGCTTAATAGCTACGATAGTACGTAATGCTATATAGGCAAAATAATACTCTGAATAGTTTTCTATCTTTCAGCAGAAGTCTCAAAGAAATTGGTTCAGCCCATTCAAAAATTAGGCGACACAAACTAAAAACCGTTCAGTTTTATTTATATGTAATACATAACTGTTAATCTATACTGAGTGCCTCATGCCAGTTTTGATTGTGTTATATAATTGTCACTTATCGTATATGAATAAATCATCTATTATTGTAGAATATTCTATGCTTTATTAAAAAAACAGTTTCAGAGTTATTGAATAATTTTATGCATATAACTTATATATAGGTTATTATGAGGGTGCACTTGTGATTCCCTCCAATCCCAGTGGTCGGCAAACTCGTCATACAAAAGAGCCAAACTTAAATTTATTCAATAAGCCCTTTTTAATTTGCAGTTTGATTTAGTATCGAAATAATTAGGATTAAAAGTATACTCTCGAGCTAACCTTTGTTCAATATGTCTTTTTTGCGAGAGACTAGGCGTACTATTGTTGCCGTCTAAAAATGTGCCTCCATTCTATAGGGTTACATTTTTAAAATGTTTACTTGTATCTTCCATGGCAAGTTAATTGATAATATTCCGTATCTGCACTAAATACTTAGGTTGCGATTTTTGCACAAAACAGGCGACGGCCCAAGCCGAGGTGTGCCGTGCACCCTTGAGTTAGTCGCCCAAACATCCCAAATCGGCTGAGTGCCTTCAGCGCTCGCCTCAATAGTTCGGTGAAGCAGTGAAGACTTTTTTTTTTCTCGAACTGACTACGCTATTGACCTAGCAAGGTCTTAACAGCTTCACCGGACTATTAAGGCGAGCGCTTAAGGCAGTCAGCCGATTTTATAATGGCAACCAGCTCAAGGGTGCACGGCACACCTCGGCTTGGCTGTTGCCCGTTGCATGCAAAAATCGCGACCTAACTTAGCTAACCTAGCTAACTATTCATATATGTTTGAGTTGTTGAAACGTATATGAGTACCAAGCATATCCGCCTCAACAACTCCTCCATATATTTTTATCGAAAAATTTGGAGAGTTTTTCAGTTCGATAAGGGAAAAAAAAATTAACAAAAATGGCTGTGAAGACCATTGCAGGTCAACAGCGTTTTCATATCGAAAAAAAAAACACAAAATACTTTGTGAAAGTGGCATGACTAAGGAAAAAAAAAGCTGACCACAGTTCTAGATGAGTGAATCGAATTTTATTTATATCTTGTATTTGAATGGATCCCTGGATGATTTAGATACATAACTTGATATCGTAGTTGGCGTTGCTATTTAGGAATTTTGTATTTTTAATCCAGGACAATGTTTATCAGGCTAGTTAATTAAAAAAAAAAAAAAACGCAAAAACATATTATTTCATATCAAATGCTTACTTAAATACAGACCTACATATAGATTAAAAAAATTGTTTACTTAGATACTAAAGCCACTGATTTCGACTTCTTAGCAATATTTTAAAAATTTTCTTCGCATCGGACTGAAAATTGGATTGATAAGTTTAAATCTTGTTTGTTTTTTTTTTTGCTTTTACTTAAACGATACGCAGTTAAGTTGAGTGGGTACTTAGTAACACCCGTTAACTTAGTTAGCTGTCCTGGTGCTATCACAAGTTTGACAGAGTCGTTATACCCCTTTACACGGAGCAGGGTTTTTCAACATTTTTTATTTAAATCTATACATATTATATAAGTGTAAATCTAACGTGACTGTTTTTTAGATTTTGCATTAAATAAATAATAAAATATATTTCAATCATTCTTAGAAATGTCTATCTGTTTGTGGTAGGCTCCTTCTAAATAAATTTAATAGCTACGTTCCAGTTAATAAGATGTGTTTCTAGCCTTCATCTCATTGATCAAGTACGGAGCATGAAGACGCTTTTAATGGCAAATTTTTGGCTGTTATTTTAACGAAATTAAGTATAAGAATTGAAGTAAAATGAAAAATAATAATTTAAAATCTTTGATATATTTCACCACAACGTTTTACACCTTCACGGTTTTACACCGCTTTGAAATATATAAAAATATTATACATGCATGTAATACATGGTATGTCCACATGCAATAATCGCAACGCAATCTTATATAATACTAGCCTCTGCTCGCGACTTCGTTCGTGTGGAACAGCTAATTTGGACTAATGCTAACATACAGCGGAAGCTCTCAAGAGGGAAAAAAGATCCCAATTTTGAAACATTCATCAGTGATGCTCCGCTCTTATTGGTTTTAGCATGATTATATATAGCCTATAATCATCGTCGATAAATGAGCTATATAACACTGAAAGAGTTTTTCAAATCGAACTAGTAGTTACTGGGATTATGAATACTTTTGTAATTTATCTTGGAACACATCGCTACTACGTTATATAAAGTCAGAATATTGTTAAAAGGCAACATAAAACTGACTACATCATTACAAATGTACAGGTATGTCGAATGTAAATTTCAGATCATCAGTACAGAATACACAACATACATATTTCCTATTCTCATTTTACACCTGACCATTGTAGATACAGTTGCTAACTCGAATATAAAATGCTTTCATTTATGGATGAAAATTATTAATTCAGGGACTCACGTGATTCTAGTAATACGACGTATCTACTGTGCATTTCAAATGTGAAGAGAATTTCGTCTGAGGCAATTTTACTCACTATTTATCCAATTTGCAATACCAGCAAGAAAACATAGATGTTTTTAGTTTTATTATTGCAAAATTCATTGCTTGAATTACTATAATAGTTAAACAAATACTGTATTTAGATATGTACGTATAAAATAATCAAAATGAGTCTTTTAGCATTAAAATTGCAACTACTTTATTTTCGTTGTACTAATAACAAGCGAAAACCATTTGGTGTCAACTATACCTTTTGTTTTTGGAACGAAGTTCCTTATCGCGCGTTGTGAAAGGGGGCTAGACGGAAAAAAATCTTACGAAAAGTTGTCACGACACTTTTTGCTATAGTAATCTATTGTAAGCTGTGTGGCGTCGCATGTTTCTCTGTCTGCCTCTCTCTCTGTCTCTCTCTCTCTCTTATAGAAAGCAAGCCAGATATTTTCATTTCTATTTCGCATTGAACAGTATGGTGTCGCGACGATTATTTTTGTTGAGTGTATACAGGTTTTTTGTAAATAATAAATAATAATAATAATAATGATCCCAAACATATGTTTCCTACTTCAGTTACCACAAGGCAATTATTACGAAAATTGAGCCTACTGATTAAGTTTATATAACATTATATTTGTTAATAATAAAAAAAATATTATTATAACTTAAAAAAAATAAAATTTTATTACAATTCCTTCACTAATTAATCGAAAGGAACTTCGTTCCATCCGGGTGTCCCTTGACACCTCTCAAGTTTTTTAAATCTTTATTTATAATTGGTGTTTGGTCACAAATTGACCATGTCACCTCAGTGATTAACAAAAAATAATTAAAATGTACCCAAAAATCAATAGTTTACCGGTTCTTCATTCCAACTATAACCAGTCTGTAAAGTATTCTTGCTTCCTCGGATGTCGGGATAGCAAGAATGGCATTACATACACCCACAGATCTTAATGAGACATTTATTTTATTCTCCAGTGCTAGTCTTTGGGTTCGACGTATGCATTCAGACATTACACACTTCTACGCTATTACGTATGTCACAATATGGTGACGACTTCAGTTTTATCAAATACAAAAAGCTATTCCGTGGAATGTGCCCTAAACGACGACGACAAACTATACATTAATCTACCTCCAGTTATTTTTTTTTTGTTCTGTTTCTGATCATAAATTTCCCACCAAAGATTACTGGGGAAGCCGAAGAGAAATGGCAGTTTCATAGGTAATTTCTTATTTGAAACGTACAACTTCTATATCCTAAAACATATAGATAAATATTTCATGTTATATATTCCCTACAATTTACTTCCATGTACCAAAGGTTTATAACCTCTCCTCTCCCCGTGCAATGTATAATTAAAGAGCTACCAGGCGGCATTTCCAGTAATTGCACTAGTTCATATGCAGTTCGATATTTTTAATTGAAGTATCATTAATAAATTTCTGGTTCTTAAATATTACTAATTATGATAATAGCAATTGTTGCTGCTTCTTTGTTGCGAGGATGAGGGACTTTATGCACTTTTTAACCGACGAAAAAAACGGAGGAGGTTCTCAATTCGTCGCGTATATTTTTTTTTTTTTTTTTATGTATGATCACGCATAACTTTTTACAGTATAGTCCGATTTTAATAATTCTTTTTTTATTGGAAAGGGTATACTCCGAAGTTGGTCCCATTTAAATTTGGGAAAAAAATTTCAACCCTAAGGGTATGAAAATCAAAAATGATTGATTATTCACGCACTGATTATGTCTATGACCGCGCATATCTCTAGACAGAATAGTCCGAGTTGAATTATTATCTTTTGATTTGAAAGAGTATACCCAGAAGTTGATCCCATATACATGTAAACATGAAAAAAGCAACCCCAAGGGTAAGAAAACCGGGCATGATTTATAATTCAGCTTCTGAGTTGTGTATTACAAATAAATTAGGCTTGTAGTAATTAGTAAGATCATAGCCACAAAAAATTATAAAATAAAAACTTTTTAACAAAAAATGAAACCGCCGAAAAAACTGAAAAGCAAAAAATAACAAACCTTTTACTTTATTCATCTTAATAACTAAGTTCTTAAACTAATGTAAGTATACCTAAGAAATTTTGAGTCGGCGCCAAACAACCAATGAACAAAGATCATTAGATTACTTAAATTCACAAAAATAACCAAATCAAATTAAAAACACAATGTGAGATCTCCAGCGGTAACGTGTGTGCCCGTTCGGGTTGCTTCGTAAGCGTTCGGCATGCAAGGGGTGTGTCATGCTGCGCCGCCGCCGCGCATCACGCTTTACGTAATTAATTAATTTGCTTGATTGGCGCCGACTTAAAATTACTTAGGTATACTTACATTAGTTTAAGAACTTAGTTATTAAGATGAATAAAGTAAAAGGTTTGTTATTTTTTGCTTTTCAGTTTTTTCGGCGGTTTCATTTTTTGTTAAAAAGTTTTTACTATATTTTTTTAGGTACACGTTCCAAAGAAAAACTGTAGTGATAGCAAATTAATAAAACTTTATAAGCGGTAATTAATTTGCTGGTATTGCCAACAATGATAACACGAATATGACATTTAATTGATTGCTCTGTCTATTCATTTGTAACTCAGGGATGCTGTAACTGATTTTTAATAAATGTTACAAGTAGAAAGAAAATAAAAATTCTTAAGTGAAAAATCATATATATAAATTTTAGAAACCGTAAAAAAAAATTAAGATGTCTTTTTCTTGAACTTTTCTATTGGCTAATATTTTGTACTAGTAAGTACTTGTAAATATATGTATACTACTACCCTGTTATTGATAAACCATGTGATGACGCTGGTTGTTGTTGGGATATAAAAGATTTATTTTATTTAAGCGGGGTGGTTTCTGGGGGATCGCTACAATGCAAACGGCCGGGTAGGGATATGAAAATAAATAGGACTCACCTTTGGGCTGGTTCTCACGGTCGTAGGAGGCCTCCTTCTCAATTAGTGACACTTTCGATTGCACCTTTGGTCTCTAGTATTCACAGTATTCGATAACGTTAAAATGCACAATTATAATATTCCGTCGCGGAGATGCGCGCGGTGGCCGTGAACTTGCGGAATTAACTGCCACGCCGGTGAGGGGGTTGGGGGGAGGAAATAGGGCACTTGACGGATTAAGAGCAGGATGGGTATACCATTGTGAATTGTAACGTCTCCCACCATTTTAGCCTAAACATCCCCCCGGGCTTG
>JACEII010001287.1:0-14346 GCA_014332785.1 Antheraea mylitta | reverse complement strand
TTGTACAGCGCCATCTCTTGACGGCTAGCGGTAAAACAGGTTAAACACTCGGTCTTCTCGAGGGCCACCCTGAGGCCCAACCTCCTTATGCGCCTGACCACGAGAGTTGTGGCCATCGTGGCCAGGCGCTCCACTTCCCTCCATTCGCCCCCCCGGGCTACGACTAGGGTATCGTCCGCGTAACAGATTAGACGCGCTCCATACGGGAGCACGCCGCGGAGCACCCAGTCGTAGCCCATGTTCCACAGGAGCGGCCCCAGGACCGACCCCTGTGGAACGCCCCGCCTTGTAGCCCGCCGGACCATCCACCCGTCGCCGTCGACGTAGGCGACTTCCTTGTCCTCCAGGTACGCCTCCAACAGCCGCCGCAGGTACGGAGGCACTCCGAAATATCTGAGAGTCTCTCGTATGATACCGTGCGGCAGGCTGTTGAAGGCGTTGGCGATGTCTAGGGACACCGCCAAGACCCTCTCCCCTTGGGAGGTAGCCTCCGTCGACAGCGACTTTAGGAGGCACAGGGCGTCCACTGTGGAACGTCCTGTCCGGAAGCCGAACTGCGCGTTCGATAAATTTGGCCCCACCCCCCCTGGTGCTGAACGACTCGGGAAGAAACGACCCTCTCCAACACCTTCCCGACGTCGTCCAGCAGGACGAGGGGCCGATATCCGGACGCGCAGTCCGGAGAGCGGCCCGCCTTCGCTATGAGGCAGAGCCGCCCCAACTTCCAGAGCCTCGGAAACTGCCCGACCGCCAGACACCGGTCGAACAGCTCCCGAAGCCACCCCCCAAGATGGCCCAGCGCAAGGCTGAGCACCCGGCCCGGAACCCCGTCAGAGCCGGGCGCTCTCCGCCGTTTAAGGAGGCGTTCAACAGCCCTCCCCATCTCCCCCTCCGTGATTGGAGGAGGACTGTCCAACACCTCCTCAACTTCCATCCGAGGCGGAGGCATGGGAGGAATCGAGAGCGACGGAGGGTCGGGGAATAACTCTCCCACGACCCTCGCCACCACCTCCGGCAGGAGGGACTCCGTCACCGGAGGCGCCCAGGATCGCAACTTATTGCGTACGATCCGATACGGGCGCCCCCAAGGATCCCCCTCCAGCGTCTGCAGCAGTTCCTCCCATGCCGCTTCCTTCGCCCGGCTGATGGCAGCCTGCAGGATCTTTCTGCGCTCCCTGTAGCTGCCATACAGCCGGGCCTCCTCCTCGGGATCCCGGTGCCGCCGCCGGCGGCTGCGCCCGAACAGCCGCCGGGCCGCGGAGCAAGCCGCCCGGGGATCGGCGATCTCCGGCGTCCACCAGTATACCGCCCGTTTGTCTGGTGTACGCTCCGCGGCATCGACGCGTCGCAAACCTCCGTGAGAGCACCACGGAGGCGGGCTGCGGACGCGTCTACATCGTCCTGCAGGGGAGGCATGGCCCACGCCTGGACGATGGCCGCCTCTTCCGCTAGTTCGCGGTTGAGGCGGCTCACTGTCCAACAGGGGAACTTCGCGCTCCTCCAGGGGCGGGTGCCAATTGCAGCTTAGGAGTTGGAGACCTCGAACCGAATATATCGGTGGTCCGATAGGGTCTCCACCTCCTCAAGCACTCTCCACCCCCGCACACGGCGTGCGACAGACGGGGTGGCAGACGACAGGTCTACCACAGACCCCCCGTTCTGTCGTACGCACGTGTGGACGTCCCCCTGGTTGAGGAGGGACAGCCCTACTTCAGCTGCCCACTCCTCAACGGCCACGCCCCTCAGGTCCGTGGCTGCCGCTCCCCAGGTCCTTGATTTAGCGTTTAAATCACCCATGAGGACCACGGAGAGCGGCGACAGCCGCCTGACAGCTCCCTGCAGAGAGCCAAGGAACCTCTCGAACTCCCACAGGCGCCTGTTAGGGGAAAAGTACGCTCCCACAATGGCGTACTCTCCCCAGACAGCCGCCACGAACCCGACACCCCTCTCTCTTACCGCCAGGGGCGAACCTCGGCCAGCCACGATCGCCACAGAACCAGCCCTATCCCCAGCCCAGTGTGTCTGGGAGGGAATACAGTACGGCTCCGCGGCGACCGCGAGCCCGATACCCCACTCCGCCACTGACTGCACGAGCAAATCCTGTGCAGCGGCGGAGTGGTTGAGGTTCGCCTGGAGGAAGTTGCGTATGGTGTGGTCCATCAGTGGTCCATAGCAACTTCCTCCTGCCTGGCGGCTGCCGCCCTAGGGCCTGTTCCCACTACTGGGAAGTCCCTACCCTTCGTGGTGGGGGGCCTGCAGTTGCGGGTCCCCATCACGTGCCCCGAGGGCTTCCCAGCATCTGCGCAGATGGCGCAGCGGGTCGCCTCCGCCTTGCACTCGGCCATTTTGTAACCCGCTGCGCCACAGCGGTAGCATCCTTCACCTCTGCTCGAGGAGGAGGGGCATAAGGGGCGGGTGTGCCCCAAGCCCATACACTTAAAACAGCGCATGGGCCTCTCCTCCAACAGATGGACGCGCACGACGCTCCACCCTACCAGGAGCTTGCCGGTCGCTACAAGCTTCCTGGCCGCCTCCGCGGGGAGCGTCATATGGACTGCACCAAGCCCCCCCAATTTCGTCTCACCTCTCCGACCTTAATGGCCTCCGCCTTGCATTCGGCCTTTGCCGCCACGACCGCCAATACCTCCTCCCCGGACACCAAGTCGTCAAGACCGACGATTCGGATGTCCACCTTTTTAGTGGGGATGGCAACCGTGGCAACTCCGGCCAGCACCACCTCGAGCTTCCGGGCCAGTTCAGCGGCCTTCTCTTTGTTCTGGCCCGGCAGCTCGATTTTGCGGGCCTACGTGGCCGTCGGCCTAACTCGCACGTCGCCGATGCCCATATCGGGCAGGGCGACGTGCTCGCGCGCCTTCATCATTACCTCCCTGTAGCCCAGCCCATTGCTGGCTGCGGTGTCCTGTAGAGTTACAATAACCGCAGCCGATTGGGGGACGGGAGGCAATTTCGGCCTGGCAGGCGGGGCCGTAGGGACCGCAATTGGGGCATTTGTTGCCGCAACCTGGGCCTTGGCGGCCTTTTTCTTGCGGCCCACAACTGTGGACCACGCCTCACTGGGCTGGGCTGGAGGCGCCTTCACGACCGGCTTCACCGCGCCATTCCCTTCGCTCCTCCTCTTGTCTCCAGCCAGGGACGGACGAAGGAACGGCTCTGGAGGGAGACGCCTCTCCAGATTCTCCACACGTGCGTTCAGCATATTGCCGAACGACGTGCGGAGAGTATCGACTGCCTCGGTGAGGGCCTGCCGCCACTCAGGCTCAGCCAGTGCCGGCATGGGGGGAGGAGGCGGAGGCGTCTGCCTCTTAGCGTTTGCCTCCTTCCGCCACGCTGAGACCTCCGCATTCAGGTCGTCAACCTGTCGGCGGAGGTTCTTTACCTCCCTTTGCAGCTTCTTATTCTCCTCCCCCTCAGTTCGCTCCACCAACGATTCGATGACCTCCTGTAGGGTCCTGGCAGCGGCTTTAAACGCCCCCCTGCAAGGGCCCGCCAGGTTTTTCGACTTTCTCACTGTCTCGTAGATACGTGTGATCTGCGAGCCAGCGAGCGCCTTCAACCTCTGGGCGTCTAAGACGTCCACGTCCACCCCCTCTGACTCCACCTCGGAACTAGGCAAAGAGCCAGCAGCTGAGCCGGCAACCGAAACCACTGCGGAGCTAGCGGCAGAGCCGGGAACCGACTCCACATTAATCACGCCACCAGCCAAGGCCCGGTCAAATGACCCGTCGGCCTCCCCCATTACCCCCGACCACTCCCGCGCATCCGCGCAAACCCCCTGCCGCGCGTGCTCACTTTTGGAGCCGCCCCGTCCTCCACCTCCGTGTCAGAGGAGTCGACAATCTTCCCCATCCCGCTAACACTCCTAAGCCTGGTTTTACAACTCCTTTTCGCACTCATGGTACACTGGTGACCAAAAGGTCACACAGTGACCAAGAGGCAGTAATTCAAAGTCCGACAGACACGCCAAATCCAAACAAACAACAAGAAAAAAGTCCAAAAAACGAAGCCAAGTCAAAAATAAGAAAATCCACGCCAAAGTCCAAAAACAAACCAAGTCAGGGTCTGAAACTAGTTCTTCAAACCGTAAGCAAGACAGGTCAGTAATAAAATACACAACACAACACCAGAAACCACCCATAAACAACGCAGGTAACTTAACTTACGTAAGTGTACCTACCCTACCGCGACCCTAACGACACGGAGCGAGCGCAAACACGTCCGCCTCGCTAGACGCTAACCTATATATGATTCAAAAAATACTAGCTTATTAAGACGTCATCATAAGTGTGTTAATCCTTTTCCAATTAGTAAGTAATCACTAAGGGGCAAAGAGTATAATAAGTATTATAAAAACTAAGGGGTCAGTAACATTGGGCTATTAAAGTAAGTCAGAAATACACTTAAAATTCTGTATAAAAAAAAAAAAGATGTTTGTGTGAAGATTCTTACTTAACTCCTATTTCATAAATTGTGAATATCAAAGCGGCAAAAAAAATTGTTCTAAATCGTTTAAACACCTATGCGTCATAAGTTATATGGTCGCGACGGGTCAGTTGTTTTATAATAAAGACCCCAATACTATGTTAGCATCGCAAATATTTTTTCTTATTAAACTATTTCCACGCATGATTGTATATTAAATTTTTATCTTAAGATTTTAATTATGTATTAAAATATACAGAATAAAATTATGTTGAAATAAATGTTAATTAATTACAAAAAAATACAAGATATTATAAGAAGTATATTGTATTATCTTAATATTTCGACGATACAGAATCGAATCACCCATCTCCAACATATAACATAAAATCTCTATGCATATAATCAGTTGTAACAAATTTCTTGTAAATGTAGCATCTTATCTCATCATATTTACAAGATCTCAATTTATTTATAGCCGTTACGTAGTCATCCTTTTCTATATAATGGTTGCTACTCGTGTAGTCTGGCAGCAACTTTAAAGCAAACATATAAGTTTCAAATGAGTTATATTCCAACATCTTTAAGCAAATAATCACGAACGCATTATCTATTCTCAACTGTAGGTCATCATCTTTAACACCAAGACTTATAAATAATTTTGTCAAATGAGATCCTAATTCACTGTGAATATTACTGAAAAATGAAACGTAACAATTTCGACTCTCCACTGACTTAGTAAATAAATTTGTAAATTCTTTTACAAAAGTATTTAATGACTCCTTAATTAATATATTATTATTTATATTTTGCTCAAGCTTTTGTTTTCCATCAATTATAACTTTTCTAATCAAAATATAAAGATGTATAACCCAAACAACATTGTAAATTTCTTCTTTAGGTAGATTGTCTTGTAATTCTTTCAATATTTGTTCAAATATTACATTCATTTTTACCCAATAACTTATTTCTGTTAATTTGTAACTATCAGATATACGGAAATTAATAAATTTAAATAGAAATCTTCTTACAGTGGACTTGCAGTCATAACTATCACTTTTATTCCATAATTTTATGGATTCTTTTATGATGAACATAACTAGATCATTTTTCTTGCTGAAATCATCATCATCAGTGAAAAATGAAACATATGCCTGAAGTAGATCCCATTTAGACTCTATTAATGATTTACATGCATCTGTTTGTTTATGAGTAAGTTTTATCTGTTCTTGTTTGAACATGACATCTACGTGATTGTAAAGAATTGGTTCTAAAACTTCTTTATTTATCAGATGGATATACCATCTCATACATATTATAATTTCTTTCCTGTACGTAATAAATTTTCTTTTTTCGTTTAACTTATCAACCACATTCCATGCCATTTCTAGATATTTGCCAGTAAAACGCTCAGGTAAACAGTTAGAAGTAAAAAGGGCGAATATTTTTTCATCATCTTCCTCATGTATACTGCTAGTGAATGTTTTCAAATCCTCAAACAACTCATTCTGAGTGTTCTCATCAACATCCCCTATTTTATTGATAATCGCGGGGTATATGACTGCCCTCAATGAAACGTTTTTAGTCCTTTTCCATTCTTTTAATAGCAATTTTCTGAAATCCTCTATCGTCAACCGCCGGAAGGCCATACGTAACCCGTGTTTTTGCAATGATAATGGTGCATCCAATAAAGACTTTACAAATTCCATGCAAAATGGTTTAGGAAGTTTATTTGAGTAAGAATTGAAAATTGGTAAACAAAAAGGAACATAGTCACCTTTAATGTATTTCAGTATGTCAGACAGGGAAAGAGGTGGCCTGCAGTAACATGCCATGTTGCAAATTGATTTTTGTATGTTTAAGATATGTGGATCAATTTTAATGTGATCTATTTTAGCCTCTGTAGGAACATACTTGTATATGAAATCTTTTTTAAAATCAGCATCAGCTAACTCTATGATACCATATACAGCAATTCTTACTGCATCAAAGCAAGGATTTCGTTCATTAAGAATGTCTTTAAACAGTGTTAGAAATGTTGCTGCAAGATCATTGGAGAAGTAAGTCCTTAAAATTTTCAAAAACGTGTTTAATTTGTAAGTGGATCTATTTAGCATAATGTAATGCTTTATTAGTGGTAACTCTGATACAACTAGTTCTTTATCCTTTTTCAAGCAAACTATCAAGCGCTTTTGTTGAACTTGTCCTCCTAAATGTTCAATATAAATGGAAAAATTAAATTTCATATATTCAATGACAACTTCAGGAATATTAGCTTTCGATTTGTCATTGTCTTGTATCAAGCGTAATATACACTTTATACACCTTTTGATCTCATTATTTTCTTTAGCATTGCAAATTTTGTTACCAAAAGCTTCAATTTTATCCAAGTGAATTTGGAGTAAATACTGGTATACAGTATCTTTTTTTTCTTTAGGTAATACTTCAGTTTTTCTCAAGATTTCGTCAAATTCATCTGTCTCATCTAAAAATTTTCTTAATATTTCAGGTAATTCTTTTCTGTGAATTATATGATATATCAGAATTACATGTCTGTAGACACTTTTGGAATTCTTACAACGCAAGCACTTTATTCCCCGTTGATTGCAATTCAAAGTAGTACAAAAATTGAGCAACAATTTATTAAAAACATCCCAGCATCTAGCACTGAAATTGTAGACATTATGATTATATAGAACAGAATCTATAAATTCTCTTTTATCATGTTGATTCTTAAAATGGCTTCTATAATAATAATCAAATAGAATCTCTAATTCGCTGTCATTCTTAGCAGATTCAACTAATACAGTTATGGCTTTGGTTCTGGTGTCAGAGTCAATAACCATCTGTATATATTTCTTAATCGCAGTGAAAGCTTTATCAAATGACACAAATTTGTACCACATGAAATCACTATCATTACCAAATTGTTGCAATCCAGATTTCATGTTCCTTAAAGCCCAATTTTCTACTTCTTCTGGAGTCATTAATTTGAATAGTTCTGATTGGTAAAATTGTGTATTAGTTTCAAATTCCTCTCCTGGATAGTGATCATGAAATATACTTTTAATAAAGTGCATTCTGTCTTGCAAAGGAATCTTATTTATTATATAATCATATGCTTCACAAAAATTATTGTACCAAAAATATTTTACTTCAGGATATTTGTAAGAAATTAAAGTTTTGATATAAAATTTGGCATCTTCTATTGTGCTATACCGAACTAAAATATTTTTATTCAACAGGTGCAGGTAAATCATAGGTTTCTTGTAGATTTCATCCTTGTGTCTTTTCATAATATCCTTTGAAATTCTCAATCCTATTGGTTTAATGAAATCTATCATGTCATCCTTTAGTTTACAAATCTCAAAATATTTTACATCCGATATAAAATAAAAATATCTCAGTTGATGCAAGGCATTTGCCTGATCATGTGCAAGCCCTGTATTATAATATACTTGTGCTAAGTCAAAAGAATTTCCTATAAAAAGTTTCAGAAGTTCACTTGATTCTCTTAACTTAGATATTATGTTTTCTTCTTTAAGCTTCTCTAGTTTGTATGATTCAGGTGTAAGTATGAGAAATTTCATTGCAATATTTGTATATTTGACTTTATTACAATATGCACAGAATTCTATAGCTCTCTTATCATTCATATAAACTGAAATTGTTGTAAGAAACTTTTTTGTCAATTTATGTGACATATGTGAAAATATGTTTTCATGAAGATATTCAGGATTGATGATGTGAGAGTATTCATTGGCATATAGCCAAGTAGCACACTTCAAGGCCTTTGAGATGTACAGGCTATCACCAGACTTAAAAACATCCATGATATATTCCACATCTTTATATTTAGAGGCAACTCCAATTTTGTATAATTTGTCAATATCACATTTCTCAGTCTGAGATTTTATTTCTTCAAAATTGATTTTCTTTTTTACAGCATCATTGATCTTTCCATTGAGTTCCTTTTGTCTTTCAGCAAGACTAAGTCCAGTTAATTCTATCATAACGGTAATGAGTCCTTAAACAAAAATAATACATCAGTACAGGATATTTTTTTAAATTTCATTATGTAAATTTATCATAAATATTAATTTAGTCAAAATTAAAATCAAAATTACTTTATTTAATTAAGGCTCTAATAAGCCGCTTATGAACGTCAAAAACTTCCACCTGTTCAGAAAACAACCCAGCCATCGAGAAAAACAGCAAGAGACACGATCGGTACATTTTTTTTACATATATTTCCAATACATCATACAATAGCTTATAGTGGATGCACAGAGTCAATTCCAGACATCACTATCCTATAATATCATTTTGACACTAAAACCCGCTTGACGTGGTGCTTATATTTACAGTCCGGCAAGTCGGTAACATGCTTTGGGACTTTATTGTAAAACCTAACACTATTACCTAAGAAACGATTACTGGTTTTGCTAAGTCTGAAACATGGGACAACCAGTTTATTACAGTTTCTAGTATTTACATAATGCTGGTCTTTTACTAAATTCAGTTTATCAAAGTTTTTATGGACATTTATTAAAATATCAAGAATATATTGGGAGGGTAGAGTTCAGATACCGAATTCCTGGAACTTCGTTTTTAATAATGATTCCTGAGGTTCCATATTATATATTGATCAAACTGCCCGTTTTTGTAATACAAATATAGTGTCTCCCTAAGCAGCCACACCCCACAGCAGAATATTGAATATACAGAAGATATGAATAAACTATATCAGTAGTACTAAAATATATTTAGGTAGTACCACCCCTCTCACAGAAAGCCGACGTGAAATAACAGTGCTTACATTGTTGTGTTTTGTTCGGTCAGTGAGAGAGCCGGAGGCCCATCTCTCTTCCTCTTTCCCTTTCCTTCCCCTCCCCCTTCTCCCATATGCAGGCTGGCAACGCACTTACGACATCCTTGATGTCGCTAGTGTCTATGGACAGTGGTGATCACTTAACATCACGTGACCCACCAGTTCGTTTGCCTCCTTTGATATAAAAAAAAAGTAGGGTATATTATTACACAGTAAAAATAGTACAGATACAAAAAGTACAAGTTGTAAAGAAATAACTTCTTTATAAACAAGTCTATGTTTAATTTAGATGAATATTTTCTTTTAGATTATGACCTTAGGTATGAAATATTTGGGTGAGAGATGAAGACAGAAGTTTAGTGTAAATAGTGGTTGGTATTTTTTTTTTTCTGTAAATTTAGACTTTTTTATTAATAATTTATTTTCTTATATAGACGTACATAGGTTTGTAGAAGTTATTGTTTTTTAGTTGAAAAATCTACATTTTGGTAACTAAAATTACTATAATTTCCAGTACTCTTGGAAGATCTGAATCTGTATTTGATAAAAAAAATTTCACACAATTCACACTTTCTAATGATTTCTTCCTCTATTTGTATATAGACATATTTTTGTGCATACTGTTTTTATACAATTATCCAATATCATCAATGATCGGCCTGAGGTGACAATCTCAAAAATGTTAATCATGTATACAGTATAACTCAGTAGGGGGAGATGGGGTACATTGATACATGGGGCACATAGATACAGTCAATATAAATCGAAAACGAAACACGTTAGAGAAGCCGTCCGCCACACATAGAAAGGTAATCATACACCCTACACGCACACTAGAGCGGAGCAATATTCATTCGACGAATTAGCGCTTGGCACGTGTAAACTTGTTTCTGAGGTTCGCAACAAAATTTTCGTAGTTTTCTTTCGGATGTGATTCTACTAATATATTTAGTGTTACCTGTGATATATTGAGATAATTAGTAAGTACATACCCGTCATTACATTATGTAAATTTCATTTTTTTTTATTATTAATTGCTATAATTTTTACAAAATACTTATTTCGATTGTAGTAGACAGGGGCACATTGATGCAAGCACTGTCGGGGCACTTTGATACGTATCAATGTGCCCCAATATTACTTTAAGGAAACCTTTTTTTTTTTTTCGAAATGAAAATGCTGTTAACATGGAAAGGTCTTCACAACTTCACCGAAGTATAAAATTAAGAAAACCCGAGAACACAAGTGTTGCCCGAACATTTACCGCCCCACCTGCAGTAAATGATCTTCAGTTAACGTAGGAAAGAAGCAACCTTATAAGTATTTTGTTGGAAAAATAGTGTCAAGATACTCTGATAACCAGAACGACTTTCTAGTCTCTTTTGTAAAGCTTAAACCAACTGGAACTTTTGTGTTGCCTGATATAAAAGACGAAGCTTTGGTTAATATTTCTGATATTGTGTTGAAGTTACCAAATCCTTTTTTTTCGATCTGACTACCCTATTGACCCAGCAAGGTCTTAACAGATTCACCGGACTACTAAACAAATCCTATAGTAAAGAAAGGCACTAGTAGAACAGCTTGTCTATTCAAATTCAAGATAAATTTGTTAAGTGATGTTTGATTAAGTCAATAAAATAATTATTTTATTTTATCTTTTAAGTATAAAACCAGTTATGACTGATTAGACCAAATAAAGAATGATTATACAATATGTTATTGTTTAAGTATATTTCATGGCACAGTTTATTGTTTTGGTATACTTGTTCCATTTTTATACAAAAAGCGTAAAAACATTTATTTCCCTTAGTACTAGATTAAATTTATGTACACATAATTTAGCACAAAGTGAAAAATAAGTATTTAATAAATAAATATCACAAAAATCAATAAAACTTGTTTAATTTGTAGAAATGTTTCTATGAATCAAACTGCCCCAGTATATGTATCAATGTACCCCACGCCTGGGGTCCATTGATACAAATTTCATTTTTTAGTAAATAGGCTCTAATATTTTTTATGATTAAACCTAACAGTTATTTAGACTTTAAAAAGTTAGCTAAATATATATTGTATAGATTATAAATATTAAATTGGATGTTACTGTCAATAGGTCGCTTTTTATTGGATCTAAGTAAAAATCGTATCAAGGGTCCCCAACTCCCCCTAGGTGACTTAAGAATTCCCACGGAGAGGATATGGCGCATAAGGTTAGCATTCTCTCTCTGCTCCCCCTGTCCTCGAGAAGGTGAAAATTGAAAACACATATAATGTTTAATGCGAATTTCAAATGTAACTCCGCACAAATAACTAAAGAATAACTACAATGAACATAATCACAAAACAAACCACAGAATAATATTACTCCTAGCGGAGAAACGAACAGAGCTAAAACTAAAAGATAAGTACCTTATTTTAATTATACAAATTTATTTGTTTCTTCTACCAACTTAAATTTTAATATTCGATAATAATAAAGGAAAAAAGTCTTGAAAGCAAAAGAGGGCAAAAGCACAGAATAATATTACTCCTAGCCAGTGGCGTAGCGTGCCTTGTCGGGGCCACAGAATAATATTACTCCTAGCGGAGGTCGGGGCCCCGTATAAAAATTTTTTTGGAGGCCTTTATATGGAGGTAAAGATTTCTCAAAAAAAAAAAAAAATATTGTGAGAAGAAATATTTATTTATCACATAATTTACCCATTTTACAAATAAAAATCGAATTTTAAATATTCACTCTCCTTGCCTTTTTTTCGGCAAACTGATTTATTAAATCATTTATGGCTGATGATGATTTTAGTTTTTCTAAAGTTTCTGCCTCTATGGACAATAGTGAGATGTCTGACACCCGTTCTTGTCCCATCGAAGTTCTTAAGTAATTTTTTATTAGTTTTAATTTTGAAAAACTTCTTTCTGCCGTTGCGGTTGTAACTGGAAGGGTCAAGAATAAAAAGCATGCTGTGATTACCTCGGGAAAACTGGTTGCAAGACTATTGAATTTTACTAGCAATAATTCAATGAGTTCTTTAATGGAATAAATTTTTTTAATTTCAGAATTTAAGCATGTTTTTAGAGCCTTTAATTGGTCACAAAGATTAAGTGAGATGTCTTTACTGTATTTAGCAGACAGTTTTCCGGAAGCGTTTAATATCTCTTCGCTTGAAGAAGATAGGAGTTTCTCCGGTTGTAATATTTCGAATATACTACTCAGGTTGCAAAGGCTCTGAAATCTTTCTTTAGTTTGAGAAATTAATATATCTAAGCAGCAATAGTATACATTGACTTGGAAATAGGATTCCGGGTCGGAAATTCTCTCATCTTGTGATAACTCATCAAAAAAACGCTTCGTTATCTTTCGCCTACTGTTTTTAAAAATAGTTGTTACTCCCCACTCTTTTGCTAAATCTTTGGATTCATTTAGCAAACTATTAAATGAATTCTGATTTCTTAATTGGCACAGTCTATTTAAAAGATTACTTAATAAAATACTAGATTTCTGTAAGTCATTATTTTCATGCTGTAGAGCTTTAGAAACAGGATTAATAATTTCAAATAGTGAAGAAAAAAATGTAACGAGCACTAAGAAATCAAAACTCTCTAAAATATTAATTATACTTTTACATTTTTCACGTTCATCTTTTTATTTGAAATTAAATTTAGTTGGTACAAAGTTTTCATGATTAGTAAAAAAATTTTCTTTACTACTAATAAAGCGTCGTTCCTAGAAGACCATCTAGTAGGACATACCTTTTTAAGGGTAATCAAATATTTTTCAGATGAATCGTCACTTAGCATAGCCCAGCGTTTTATACTATTGCCAAAAAAAGTAGATATTTTTTCTAAATTATCGAAAAAAGTCGATACTTCACGAACATGTCTCGCAGCATCGTTCAAAACCAAGTTTAAAGCGTGCGCAGCACAATGAACATAATCGGCATTTGGAGCATGCTCTTTTATTAGGGCTTGTAATCCTCCATACACACCTGACATAACATTTGCTCCATCGTATCCCTGTCCTCTACATTTAGTCAAATCAATTCCATATTCTTTAGTCAAATTTAAAATGACAGTTTTCAGAACTGCAGCACTGCAATCGGTTACTGTTATAAATTCTAAAAAGGACTCACAGATTTTTATTTCTTTAGGCACATTATCATCATTTTCTGTAACCGAGATATATCGAAAAACTACAGATAGTTGGTCAATTTTTAACAAGTCTTGTGTTGTATCCAGAATTATTGTCAGAAATGGAGCTTTTTTAATTTCTGAGATAATATTGTTCCTAACGGTGGTACCAAGCAAACTAATAATTTCGTTTTGAATCGTAGGGCTTAAATAATTTATTTCACCGTTCGGTTTTAGAAGAAGTTCTTTTAAAGTGGCATCATAGTTAGATAGCAGACGTGAAATTGCCATAAAATTGCCAGAATCAGAATCATGCCCCCTCAAAGGTAGATTACAAGATACTAAAGTAATTATAACATTAATTATACGATGCAGTACATCTCTCCAGAATGTAATTTTACTATCGATTTCACTTTTCAATAGAGTATCGATGGTATTTCCTTGCAACCAATTATTATAAGAGAGTGAGGCACTAATATGCTGCTGTGACTTTTCATGGTCAAGAATAGTTTGTGTGAAATTGCTTCTAACCGAAACACCGTTAACCCAAGCAGAGGAGTACGATTTGTTTTGACGATCTGCTAATAACCAACAGAAGTGACAGTACGGTTTGTTTAAAACGTTAGAATAACATAACCAGGGTCTTATAATTTTTATGCCTGCCTGATTGAAATATGAATAATAATAAGCCGAAAAAGGTCGGTTATTTTCTGAAACTTTTGGAAATGGTCCTTTTGGTTTAAATGGATCCAATTTAAAAATTATTTTTCGTTCGCATTCAGTTAAATTGTCACCAAAATTTCCTCTATCTGATGAAATTATATTACAATCTGCAGATATATCAGAATCGTTGACTTGGGGTTCCTCGATTTCTGGATGGACATCCGATAAAGTATGTGCTTGGCTTTCTTCTATTTCCGGATGGATATGTGACGAAGAACATGCTTCAG
>JACEII010001286.1:0-10875 GCA_014332785.1 Antheraea mylitta | reverse complement strand
ATGTGGGTCTTGCGTGGGGGCTCAACGGTGATCCCGTTGAGGCCACACACAGACGTGAGGGAGAAAATGGCCTTGCCTTCCTGCGACCGGTCGAGGATGGCTAGCACCATATTGTATGGGGCGCGAGTGCGTGGGTGGCACATGCGATGTACCTCACGCACTGGATAGTTCTTCTCCTTAAGGGAGAGGGTAACTTCCTCGACCGAGATTTCGGCCGGGACACGGCGTAACACGACACGCAGGAGGCGCTCGTCTTCTAACGCGTACGTAAAATACGCGAGTTTCATTTCGGTGAGGAATCGGATTAATGCGCGGTGATCGTCCGACGTGGGACATTTAACGCGAATGCCCGCCGGAGTGCTGAGTGCATTCGTGTAGTTAATATTTCGCGATTTTAAGCTATTAAAAATGGCGGTCCATTTCGATTTGTCCTGTATCGTAACAGGCGGCGGCGGACGTGGCTTCCTAGTTGCGGAACCCTGAGTGAGCGAGACGGAACTATTACTATTTTGACTCGCGTTCGGCTTACGCGACGGTGTATCCGAGGTCGACGGTACGCGAGCGCCATTTATATTGGCGACTTTTTGTGGGCCTACGAAACCCGAATCCGTCGGGCTGCCCGTACGACGCTTCTTGTGCGAGACGGTCGTATAGCCGTCCTTGTCTGTCTGCGCTGAAGGCGCGGGAATCGTGAACTCGGTCGCGGTCGCGGTTGGAACGGCGGACGTTTTTTCGTCTAGCTCCATCTCGGAGTCGGCCTCCGAGCTGGAGCTAGGAATCGAGGCCTCAAGTAGACCTTTGTCGCGCGCGTCTAGAGGAGACTGCGGCGAGAGAGAGCAAAGGAATTCGCGGTCGGAATGTTAAAAAGGCCCTCGGCGGCCTGCGACGCTACGTTGCGGTAAATTGAATTTACAATCTCCTGATCTAAACCGCTCTCGAGGAGATTTTTACGATAATAATCTGCCACAGCTAACGGATCCATCGCGGTGGATCGAGGAGAGGGAGGGGCCGCGAAACAACCTCCCTGCCTTAAGGGCAGGGGGGCACGCCAAACGGTAAGCTACGGGATTATATCGAGTCCGGGCCAAGAGAACTGTTTAAAACCAAACAAAGCGGAAGCACAAAATGAATAAATGAGTGGGCGAGACAGGGGACCATGTATATGAATAAAATACTATAACATAAATAAATAATGGTTAAATAAATAGATAAATAATAATAAATAGGTACTTACATATATACGGGGGCACAGAAATAGATTACTTTATCACTGAATAAATAAAAATTAACGAAATATATGAAGAAATAAATAGATAATTAAATAGATAAATAATAGTTGGTTAGATATTTAAGAATAAGGAATAGAAAAATGAGTATATAAATAAACGGGTAAATATATAAATAAGGGAATGTCTCACTCACTCAGGTAGATTTTGTAACACGTGTGCCACAGCTGCACTAAACAAAGCACAACGAAATCGAGAACAAAAGATCTCGAACAAAGGAGATATCGGACACATGCGTTCGCTAGCGCGTCCAAAACCCGACTCCAAGGGTGCACGGCGTTTTATAACGCTAAAATTATAAAGTGTTAAAGTAAGCAAATCGGTGTGCCTCGCGAACGATGCGCGGGGGAGAATGCGGGGTGCGAGACGCAGGAACCTTTCCGCGCATGCGCAGCGCGTTGCGTCGGCGCATCGGAGTGGCCGACACCGCCACTCGCGCATTCCGATTACACTTTGACGCGAAGCGCACGTCGCACGATCCTCTGTTATCATATAACTGTAGTGATTGCTTTGTCAACTTTCTTTGTGTATTGTTTCCTTCAAGTACTCCTTCTTCTTGTATACGTGTGTTGAGCCAATATACATCATATTGTTCACGTGTAAGTTGTTTCATTTGTGAACACGATAGCTGCTCGCCCACATATATATATACACATGGATTCAAACTGGGGTTACACGGATTTTCGAAGCAACCAATTGCCATCTGAGCTGTTTTTGTTTTGACAGCGGCGGCGAAATTACCTTCATATTCTAGTTATATTTTGTAATAGCTTGAAATCTCAATGAAAAATTTTTCTATTAATAAAATCTAGCTAGATCTAATTATCGCCCCAAAACTACCTACATACTAAGTTTCACGGAAATAGATGACGCCGTTTCCGAGATCCTGAATATATACAAATATATAAGAATTGCTCGTTTAAAGGTATTAGATATAATTCATTTACAGTTCAATAAAATACTTTTTATGATTACAATCAAGCATGTAAAGTATAAATATCTATAACATGGGGTCCTTCCAATGTAATGTGAAGAGACATTTATGCAGGCTGGCATGACAGCGGCGACTAGCGATCGTAATTTATCTCTCGGTGGTCACCGTTGTTTTGTGCAGCCACGTTTGCGAAAAAAAAAACAATAAAATCTTTACAGTGTACTAGCTATCATCCTCAAATTCGTCTGCGTTAAATTACAATAAAAGTTATTCCAATAAAATATAGTCTAGCACCTCCTGAGGAGTTATAGTAAACGAATAGCAATACAATCTTCGTATACATTTTAGACATATACATCCCATCCCGTCTATAAAACTTTATCACAATCGGTTAACAATAAATAACAATTTTGACAATTATCTTTTATTTTAACTTTTTCCAGTTAAATCCTGGTTACCAAACAGACAGGCAGATACAATTATTTTAACGTTATATCCATGACTATCGTCCTTTATAATATACTAGCCTCTGCCTGCGGCTTCGTTCGCGTGAAATAGATAATTTGGCCTAACTCTAACACGCAGCGGAAGCTCTCAAGAGGAAAAAATCTTGATTTTTAAACATTCTTCATTGGTGCTCCGCTCCTATTGGTCTTAGCGTGATGATAGATAACCATCTTCTATAAATAAGCTATAGAATGTTGAAAGAATTTTTCAAATCGGATTAGTAGTTCCTGAGATTACCCCCTAAAACATCACAAAGTCACAAACTCACAACGTCACAAACTCATAAACTTTACATCTTTATAATATTAGTATAGAAATTTTTATTTGTCATTCTTTCCATACTAAGCGAGCTCTAAACATCCCGAAATTGTATTTGAAGCATTTCAGAAACTTAGGCATTAGCGGCCCAAGTTTTTCCCGTAACGCACACGGTTGGCTTGCCACTAATGGAGAACGTTCTTAGGAAGTTTTACAGACGCAATATAAAAAAAAGTTTCTTTGACTGAAAATTGCTAAAGACCGGTCCATCCGAGTTCTAAACTTTTGCTAGCAAAAATAATCCCCGTATAAGATGTTTGTATTTCCTAAAATAAAAACGTTGTTTCCGAACTATCCGAAGAACGTAACATACTATTTATTATATATTAAATTGAATTAGTGTTGACTTGGTTACAATATCAACAAAAATCTGCCAACTGTTTGATCAATCACTCATGTTTAGTTAGTAACGGTTAATTAATAATTCGGTTCAAAACAGTTATTGTACATATTTCAGCTGTGATTTTTGCTTTTATATATGTTCTATAGATTTATTTATTTGATATGAATACACAAATATAACCCAAAAACAAACCAAATACATCAGGCCCTTTGATTATTTATTTGTAAATTGCAATTACGTTAATAAGATTATCTTTACATAAATAGGACACAACGGTTTAGTATAGTTTTCGCATCTACTTATCAAGCGATTTTCTTTTATTCTATTAATGAGCTATTGGTAACTTAGTATCATCAAAAATGTTGGAAGTACTTTAATTTTTTTCCTCACTATGGGAACTTGAAACATTTATGAATTATGGTCGAATTTTGACCATTGGACGACTTCTATTAAATATTAATCATCGAATTCAATTAGTTATAAATATTGTATGCTGATTTTAAAATAAAATTAAACTTTTGAAATGAAATAAAAGATTTAAGAATAATAATATATAATTCTTTTAAAATAGCAAAAGTTGATACTTTGTTCAGTAACCTCAAGGGTTAATCAAAATAAAATATTTTTCATATCCGTTTTATACCCATATCGGGCGCGTACCATTAGACGTTCACAACGCTCACAACACCCTTTTCGGCGTTTCACTAGACAACCGCGAGCGTTGCGGTCGTGCCGAAAACGTCATTGATGACGTCATAGCATACGCTCACGCGAAGCTCACGACGCCCTATGTCTGGACGTGAGTCGATGTGAGCGTTGACAAAATTGGTGGGACTCAATAAAGTTGGCGACCGTAAAAATGACATTATTTGATACAGTAAATAATATTAATAGTAAATAACATATTGTATTTAAATATATAGATCAAATATGAAATGAAATATGTTAGTTAAGTTTTGATAATTTTACTTCTTTTCTAAAAATGTAGAAATTAATTTGTAAACATTTTATGGTAATTTAATTTTTTTCATTTGACCAAAAAGTTCATTTTTATGTTTTTATGTTGATTAAAATAAAAAAAAAACTGAATTATATATTGTTTTTTTGTAATATACTTAAATCAATTTAATAATAATTCGAATTTACTGTTAAGACTTATAAATTGTAAGGTAACTTCTTAAAGCTTTTGTTTTATTTTTTCTAGGTACCCATTTCTATCATTTATCTGAACGCTCAAAACGCCCATAAATGCGTTCCACTAGTGTGTACGATTGTAACGCTGGAGAGCTAGTGGAACGGGAAAACTTGCGGTCGTGAGCGTGAATGTTGTGAGCTTCTAGTGGAACGCAGTCATCGAGATGTAAAAATTCTCATCGTATCCTATAATAATATTAGATATTTTGCCTTGCTTAACTTTGGTGTGGTTAGCAAAACAAACTTGCACATTTTAACTGAGTGAATTACAACCTATTATTACAATGCTTCACCCAGGATTGTAATCCTATTAAAAATCAATTTTTTAAGTTAATGTTAATGCCTATTTTTGGTGTTGACTATACGGATATAATGTCTGATTATAACAGTTGTAGCCGATATCCTTTTATAGATACCGTCATCATTTTCTTATACTCATCCCACCAAATTAGGGTCGGCACAACATGAATTCCTCTTCCACATCTCTCTATTTGATATTATCTCAGTATTAAAATCTTTTATACACGTGTAATTTTTCACACAATCTGTCCAATCCTAGGTCTGTCTTCCTCTACTCCTATATCCTTCCACCTTCATACTTAAATTATATCTAATTGCATGACTTTTACTCATGACACGTCCATCCTCCTCATTTTATCTGTCGCTAGTGCTATTGTCAAACCTCCTTCGATATATTCATTATTATTTATGCTAGTTACACCCACACATTCATCTTCACATTCCAAAAAATTACGCAGAACAAATATTCAGTTTTTGTTCCTCTAATCATGATACCAACATTTTCGAGTTCCCTCGACATTTTACTTTGGACTTGGCCAGTGTTTTCTGGAACATGAACAATAACATCGGTAAACAGAATACACCACGATGCTTCCTTTTCTGTGCTAAATGTTAATACATCCATAACAAGTAGGAATAAATGAGGGCTTGAAGCTTAACACTGGTACAAACCCTTGAAATTGTCGGCAAGTCTAGCCTCGGACCTACTGTGTGTCCGGTCTATACAACAAATATGCTACAGGTATTTCCCAGGCACTAGTTTATTTTTCAAAGCAAAGCAGAACATTCGTTTATAAATACCAATAATGCAAATAACCAAGTCTTATAAAATAATGGCAGACAATATACAATTGTAGACTGTTTGTTATTTCAAACAATATCCTATACGTGCCACGAGCTCACGCCTGTACTATCGATTACAGATAGCGTTTCTTATTCAATCAACGTACACTGAACCGATATAGTCTGTCTACGTTATTTCTTTACTAGAAAATTAATCGAAGACCACAAATCTCGTATGGAACCTTGAACCAACGAAATATAAGAAAATATGTTGTTATATACAAATATGTGTGAAGTTGAATAAGGTAATGTTATCAGACGGGATCGCAACATTTTTTTTCTCGAACCGACTACGCTATTGGCCTAGCAAGGTCTTAACATCTTCACCGGACTACATCGGAACAATTATAACAACCGCTATAGTGATTAAGTATGTTGCGCTCCAGAATCAGCCGAACTAAATCCAATAACTAGATAGGGTGGAAGAGATATTTGTACCTCACTATGATTCTCATGGACATATTAAACTCAAACCAATCACAGTTGTTCTTTTTTAGTTTGTCGCGTTTCAGCATCATTTAAAGACTACAAATCGATGTAATAACAGTAACCGGCAATGTCTTATCGATGAAACTGTAAAGGCCTTACCAGGCTAACAGTGTAGTCAGTTCGAAAAAAAGATGTTTATCTGTGAGCAGTTGCCACTGTTTTTTTCTTTTTCGAACTGACTACGCTATTGACATAGCAAGGGTTTAACAACTTCGCCAGACTACGGTTACCACCGTTTTATTGTGCTTACATACTTTATTGTGCTTACTATCGTGTTAATATAAAAAAGTATATAGTTGATCTGGTCAAGCTTTCAATTATCCTTCTCCAGCCTGGGTCCGATCCCCCGAAATGGAGCCATCGAGCACGCTGCTAGTACGATAAAATAATACTGGTTTCACTAGTTATTACACACACCGCACTGCACCTCACACATGCACACACAATATACGTAGACATATAGTAGAAGAGTTTTTATTTTTTCGAGTTTGGTTAATTTTAATTTGGCTTCAGCATGGATGGATCGGATCGTCCGAAGTAGTACCACACTCTCATAGAAAACTGACGTGAAGTAATAGTGCTTGCATTGTTGCGTTTCGTTCGGTCAGTGAGAGCGCCGGATACCCACCTCCACTCTCTCTCCCTTACTTCCCTTCTACTTGTTGCAAGTGTTTATGAACGGTGGTGATTACTTAACATCAGGTGAGGCACCTGTTCGTTTACCTTACTTGCCTTAATTACCCAAATTGTCATATTCGATATATATACCTACATTCACTATTATTTAAATTCTATTACGATACTTAAACGTAAAACATAGTCGAAGCATTCTTTAGATAACAAGTCCACGCCACGTAGAGTTTTTGCCAGTCATAAATATGTGATCACAGTGCAGTGCGGCTAGTACATATTCACTATCATTTATTTTTATCTGATTTGGGGTTTAGTTACAGTTATTATGTTTTTGGATTTTACTGACTGGTTATCAAAAAAATATTTCAAAGCCGACTACTTATATTATTTCTTTCACAAAGAAAACAAGAGTCCTATACTTGCATAGCTATAGCTTCTAAATGAGAATACTAGTCAAATGTTTACTTCTTGCGGGACTGTTTACATTATAGAATATTCCTATCTATCTTACAAACACGAACACATGATAATCACACCTGTATTCGCAAAGGTAAATTCAGCTAACTCAATTATCACACTGTGTACACACTAATATTGAACATTGACAGTTACGAGATAACTCTCTAATGGAATCTCGGCTTTGGACGCATTTTGATTAGGAATGTCTGATATGTTATTATACGAAAGTGTTGATTTACTGCTGTAGATTTAATAAAATATTACTATAATGTAAATAAAGAAATTATACCAAGTCAACGATATTTTTATTTAACAATAGCTTTTTCTTACGTCTTTGCTCGCTTTAGTGATTTTTTTCTCGAACTGACTTCACTATTGGCTTAGCATGGCCTTTAACAGCTTCATCGGACAACCTCGCTTTATTGTAGATTTGTCGTATGCACGAGGAATAATATTTTCTTCTCAGATTAAAATGTGTTTCTTATTCTGTGCCTTTGACAACGTGTATGCATAATTTGATGACGATCGGTTGATTAATTCAGGCGTGAAGGCGTAACAAATTTTGAATAATAATATAAGAAAATCTTCTTCTTATTTCTAGCACTTTACTGACCTGGTGTCAGGGTCCGCATTGTTACTTAATATTCTCCACTTTTCCCGGTCTTCGGCATCATATTGTGTGAGGTTACACTCTTATGTCCGCTTTCAACACGTCCAGCCAGCGTTTTTGGGCCTGCTGTGAGACCTTGGGCCTTGTGCAGTGATGTCGAGCCATCTATTTACGACGTAGTCTGGAGGCCTACGACTTGTGTAGTAGTACCAGCAGAGACAACTCTTCTGCAGCTGGTATGCGACGTTACGGACTCCAAGCCTACAACAGATGTGTTCGTTTCGAATGTAATTTAATCGAGTAATGCCACACATCCATCGCAGCATTTTCATCTCAGTGACATGTAGCTGCTGGACATGTCTGCCTAGAAGCGGTCACGTTTCACTTCCGTATAACAAGACCAGCAGGATGATGTACTTGTACACCAGGCATTTTAACTTCACCGATTTCCTTTGATGGCATATAACGCTGGTGACCACTCGCCATTGCGCTCACTCGCGACACCTATTCGGGATCGGACATCGTGATTGATCCGGAATCGTGTACCACAGACCTTAGATATTTGAAGCTGCTGGTCTTCGCAATGCGTTAGTTGCCAATTTAAGTATTTTATAATCATATAATTACATTTAGCAAGTTAGTAATTAAAGTAATCATAAATCTATAATATGAGTTACATAAAAGTAAATACAGTGGATTTCATTAATAACAACCTCGGTTGTAACGACTTTTTGGTTATAACGACGTCAAACTTACGTCCCTTGAATTTAAAGCATACTTTCGTAATTCATTCGGTAATAGCGACTTTGGATATAGCGTCAATTTCGGGTATAGCGACTTGTTTTTATGAACCATTTATGACAAATTCCCAGAAATCCCTTACGGATATTGCTATTGAGTCGGCAAAGGTATAAAGACTCATTCATAAAACTATTAAGCTTTCTTATCCTTTGTTTACATTCACAGATGGTCAAGCAAATGCTTTGTTTGTATGTTCCTAGATACAAACAAACAAAAAATCATTATGTGCTATAACAACGCTCAAAAAAGAAGGAATAGAAGGAAGGAATTATGAAAATGGAATACACCTTACAGCGTGCAGAAAAAACTAAATTTAAACAGTGCACTATAACACGTTTTTTCAATAACACCCGTGTATACCATAATTAAATAAATTATAAGTAAATACATATGTACATGACTTTTTATTATTTCGGACATAGCGATCTCCGAATATAGTGACGAGATTAAAGTGCCCTCCGTCGTCGTTATAACCGAAATTCACTGTAAACTAAAAAAATATTGGACTCATGCGGGACTGACTGTGTTTATTGAACTTATAATTACTTAATCTAAATCCCATATAGCTTTAAATCTAAATTACTGATCTCAGCTTATACACTGTAGATATATATAAATATATCTTAAGTAGCCTTTATTTCTTTTGTAACTCCTATATTTACAATTTTTTAAATATCTGGTACTTATACAATGATATTTAGTGCATTTCGACCCCAAGAAGTTTTAGTATAGAGTTTTTATTTCATACTACATTACCTAAAATAAACATAACGATAATAATTGTAACAGTATATTTACGCCATAAAGCACCTTCCAATAGGTTAATATGAAGAACTAAGTCGAAAATGCTAAAAGTATTAAGTAATTTGAAGGGTTGAATTGAGCCCCCGAGGCCTCATTCATCACAGGGTTCAATTGACTATGACGTCAACGCTTAACCTCTAGTTGATAGAAATTGTGTTACATGACGCGTTATATTAAGTAAATGATATTATTATGCAGTCATGTGAAGCCATAATGGTAACTGACGGTATTTATATTATGAACATAACACAGTCACATAATTATCTATATATATATATATATAAATGTAACGTGTCTGCACTTTTTAGATTTTAGTGCAAAAATTGTTGCTAGTGTCTAGAAATAAGTAATAAAATACATGTCACTCATTTTTAGAAATGTCTGTCTGTCTGTTTGTTTGAACCGCTAAGGTACTGTGTTTACGATAACACCTGACTAAGAATATCACAAAGCATATCCGCGAGTAACATTTAGTTTTTGTTTCATTAGAGTTTGCCCATTTTATTAAAAGTTATTGTAATTTTAATGACGACGCTACTTAAATACGAGAGAAAAGTAGAGAAGTAAATGGTCTTAAAACATTTTGATGAATATATTATTAAATTAGGTTTAACGCGGACGGAATCGCGGGTACAGCTAGTTAATAATATATACTTTCGTTACAGTTTCTATTAATTTTGCTTGGTATGCATAAAATTCAGATCTCGGCTATTAAGGAGACAGATGATTGGAGATTCCATTAAGATGGACACATGGTGTAACTAGAATGAATTAATTTAGCAATGAATATGTCGGAGATAAATGAAAGTAGCACTAAGTGACAAAGAAATTGAGGTGTAATAAGTTACCATATTACTAGAAGAACGTCGAATATAAAGATGAATGAATATAGACTTACAGACACCACTTTTTTACAGTATACATTTTCTGGAAATCAAATTACACATATGTTAACCTTCCACTAAAAAATCTAAACTTAATCCTTGAAAATATTATGAATGAACGAAGGGATTAAGGGACACGTAAATCCCATATATGTTAGATTTATGAGCGTATTCTGCTCACATGTAAACTCGCGTCAACAGTGATGACTGCTATCAATCAATCTTAAAATTTTCGTTTACAACGCCTTCTGGAATATGTTACACATTACTCGTATAAAATCAAATTCATGTACGAAGTCAACTAATAATATAATGTGTGTTCAATATTTGTTACATAATTAATATTATACGCAACGGCAATGATAATCTAGTATAGAAAGTACTCCGATAAAAAAATATTGCATTTGAAAAATAGCAAATACCAAAAAAACTTGTGAAAAAGAAAATGGATTATCATAACATACAGTAGA
>JACEII010001284.1:0-12082 GCA_014332785.1 Antheraea mylitta | reverse complement strand
TAAAAATGATGGCATCAAAAATTGTAAAAAAAAGTCTCGCTACTCAGTTCTTTTACCGTAAGTAATTGTGAGATCCATGGAATACCAAGTCGGTTACTTTATTAATTCCCTGCTTAAAGGGCTTTCTGTCTTAAGTTATTTTGTAATTAGCTAACTTAACAATATCTTACAGGAACCAGCCTCATCATTATTACCCTTATCCCACCTAAGTAGGGTCGGCACAACATGTTTTCTTTTTCCACTCTCTCCTATCAAATGTCATCTCAGTATTCACTCCTTTTACGGACATGTCATTTGTCACACTATCCATCCATACCTTTTTCGGTCTTCCTTTACTCGTATATCCGTCCACTATCATACGTACCTACCTAGGAACCATATCAGTATTAAAAATGTTTTGAATAAAATACATTAACATTGATAGACCGGCTTCTAGTTTTACACGAAGTTGTAGGGAGTCGAAAATGGCTTAAACTGCTTCGAGAAAAGGATGGTACGGCTTTTTTGCTCTACTTGGCGGCGCCACTGCCGTGTCTCCAGATTGAGTTGTATTTAATTACTTACTCCTAGATTTCTGAAACATTTTTTTTTCATAATAATCTAAAAAGTGCAGAGAGGTTAGATTTACATTCTCGTTATTTTTTTTTATGGAAGCACGATATAGTGACTGCACTATGCCTGATGTTAAACATAGTACAATCCAAAAACATCGGCAACCACTGAGAGACAGATTATCCATCGCCGGTCGCCGCTGTCATGCCGGCCATAATGACGAAAATCGCCCGGTACTGGATATGCACAGGCTGATCCCGAAACGCGACGCGCAGAAGCGAGTCACTATGACGGGCTTTTTCGCCATATGCATGGTGGTTGCGACCCAGTCGGGCTGTAAAACCCTATCACCCCGCTATCGCCATTGCCTCGTTCGTTATTCAGCAGGGTGCACCACGTGCAGGTGAGGTTGGCTTGGGTGTCTCAAGTCTTAAGATGTTACTCGACACCCCTTACACTCCAAATGTATATACCAAAGATAAATCAAACGTTTTGTTTTTCCTTCCTTTAATTAATTTGAATAATTTACATTTGCTTCGTTCCTCGTTTATTATATGATGTCACACTTTGTTGACCCTCTTACGTGATGTAATTTATGGAAGACTAACTCCTGTCCGCGACTTCGTCAGCGTAGAATAGTTACTAACCTAACGTTAAGACGCAACGGAAGCTCTAAAAAAAAACCCCGATTTTGAAATATTTCTCAATGACGCTCCGCTCCTATTAATCTTAGCGTAATGATATATAGCCTATACCCTTTCTCGATAAATTAGCTATATAACACTGAAAGAATTTTTCAAATCGGACCAGTAGTTCCTGAGATTACCCCCTACAACGTCACAAACTTACTATGTCACAAATTCAAAAACTTTACCTCTTTATAATATTGGTATAGATTTTCAACAAGTTACTCCCTAAAAGAGTTAACTTGAGACATTACTGTTTTCGTATTAGGATTTTAATGTTTTGCATATTGAAATAAAGTCTAATTTATTTAGCTACGTATATGAAATACAAAAGGTTACGAGACTTTAATAACAGACTATTGTTTTAGAAATGATGTTTTATAAGAAATGCGCACTAATTACTATTATTAGAGGTGTGTATGCAGTGGTTTCAAAAGGCGTGTTAACTCAAGCGACGCGGCGGAGGTTATCTCTGAGAATATACAGCACTTTGTTACCTATATGTATACTGGGTGACTGGCTAGTCGTTAGCAATATTTTACAGGATACTCAATACTCGTTCTAAATAAATTTAAAGAGTAGGTGCTTGATATTTGACCTAATTAGATAAATACAAAAGTTATAGATCAATCCTCTCTTTACCCCTCTATGGTTAAAGCACAGTGTCAATGACCGTTGGGTGTAATTAAAGTGAAGTCAAGCCAACCAACTAACAAAGGAATTTTTTTTGAAACTTTAACAAACAAAATGGTTTATTGTCCGTTTTATTGTCGAAGGTTGTAAACTTCGGAACACTCCTCGTTGACTTTGTCACCGTTCCATTCAGCCTAGGTTTATTTAAGCTTGTACCCATACTTTTGAGAGTCTTAGAACAAACTTTAAGTTAGGTTCTCTTTGTTGTTTATTAATATTTGTTTTGGTATTATTATTTTCTTTGTTAAATGTGACCATGAACTATCACACGCTTAAAGTTTATCACTCTTTAAGCAGTTATGGTATATATAACTAGCTGATTCCCGCGACTTCGTTTATGTTGAAAAATTACATACCTAAACTTTCCTCGTGAATTACCCTAGAACTGATTGGGTAATTGATATTTCGAAAACGAACGAAAATAATAAATTGAGAATGAATAGAAATTGTTTACATTAGTGAGGTTTTCAGATGTATAGGCACTCGGAGCAATACATTTTTAAAAAATAATATTAATCAATCAAACGTACGATGAACTGCAAAATACTAATATTACATGCACATAGGCATACTACGCATCGCTACTCTAACTCAAGCCGCACAAGCGAATTACGGTCGGTCACGCTTACTAGCTGTCATGACGCAAAATCATAACTTTGTCTCTATCCAAAAATACCGCTCAAAACGCATAAACAAGTTTTCATTTCATAAATATAGAGTTATTGGGAAGTGGTAAATTTGGGTGTATGTTTATTGATTTGAGAAATTAAAAAATATATAGAAAATTGGTTGGAAAATTAGCTTAGTAGCTTCGGCAACGAGTATAACTGTGGCTAATTGTCACTTGAGTAACCACACAGGTATGTAAAAAAAAACGTTAGAATCGGTCAAGCAGTTTCAGATGAGTAGAATTACAAATCCATGCATACAGGTTTTTTTTCCCCTATCGAATTGATATAGTTTAGAAAAATTATCTTATATACATAGAAGTTGTCAAGCTATGTGTGCTTGGTACACATAAATGTTTCAATAACTCATAAAAGTATAGGTTAGCTCAGATAGGTCGCGATTCGCATATATAAGGCAACAGCCCAAGCCGAGGTGTGCTTTGAACCCTTGAACTAGTTGTCTATATATAAGTGCGTGGGATGACATCCTATTAATTAATCATCAGTCAGATAACATTGTTTTTGTATTATTGTTCCCATAATAAGGAAGTCGCTTGACTGATAAAGTTTTTTTTTATTAATTATTACGTATAATATACTCACAGCTGATAATAATAAATATGAAAAATTTATATCTAACTAGCTGACCCGTGCAACTTCGTCTGCACCAAATTGGTTCAAACCTGTGTCAATTATATTTTTAAACGCGAAAAATCGTAATTAACCTAAAACCCGATTTTAGCGACTTCAACCGTTTGCATTTGTAAATCCGAACAATACAGGGTCTTACTTAAACATATACCCAGTTGGTATGTGAGAAATATTTTAAAGTAAGCATAAAACCTGCTCACAAAAGAGACAACAACTTGGTTTTAATTAGCTCTTTCTCTGGGATAATTTACCAAGTGGTGAAAAATGAATAATTACTAAAATGGCTATTAAAAAATAAGGGTTGATCGTAGAAGGGTGAGAATTGAGGATTGTATGTATTTTTGTATGTTGTATCATAAAAAAATAGAAAATAAAAATTTTGTCTAAAAAAAAAAATTTAGGGGTGGACTACCCCTAACATTTAGGGGGATGAAAAATAGATGTTGGCCGATTCTCATAGATACCGGATAAGCACAAAAAATTTCATCAAAATCGGTCAAGCCGTTTCGGAGGAGTATGGCAACGAAAACTGTGACACGAGAAATTTATATATTAGATAATGTATGTATATGTAATAATGTAGTTCAAAAATGTGCGGATAGATGGCGTAGAAATAAATCTGATCGTGACAAGATGATATATATGACTATCTTTTTTCTTTTTTTTTTTTCGCGGTGGAATCTTCTTGGAGATCTCCACCAAGCAGAGCAGCACAGATGAGAATGCCAGATTTGTATTAACTAAGCCTCGGTGTTCTTCTTGCACCACATAGCCATGTAGGAACGGCCTCTGCAGTGCTTCGACACAACTCGGCAGGTGTTGACCTCTCCTTAGGGTCTCGACTCGTAGTCTCAAGAGGGACTTTGGCTCTCCTTAACGAACTGAATACTAATGCGCCTTAACCACGTGGGATTTATATTACTAGCTGTCTCGAACACGCTTTTTTTTTTTTTTTGAAACTGACTACAAAATTGACCTAGCAAAGTCCTAACAGCTTCACCGGACTACGACGATCACGTATTGTTAGTAGTCCGGTGAAGCTGTTAAGACCTTGCTAGGTCAATAGCGTTGTCAGTTCGAAAAAAAATACCAGGCGTTATTGTGGCTTACTTAGAAAGTCAAAATTATAACATGGCGTCATCTATGAGATGTTTATAACAGTTGATCTAAGCTTTTAGAGGAATTTTAGTCTATCATGTAGTGAATTTTATATTTTATTCATAATCTTATTTTATTTGACCCTATATTTTATAAATTTGGTGGGGTTTTACGTAATAATAATTATATCACGTTCTATTGTGCATAAGTGAAGTGAATGGAAAATAATACCACAGAGCATGAAATTCTGAGATGCCACAAAAGCTCCCTGGAAGGTTCTAACAAGAGAGCCACTATCTTGTTAGAATATTAAAATAATCACACGACGCTTGTAATATTATTAACTACACGATAATGACAGTAACAATCTGAGAAATTCGTTGCAAAAAGTAAAGTTAAAAAACATTCGGCCCTACAGTTCTTGTTAACAAACAAAATTAAAGCGCTATCTATTGGACATCGATGGAACTTGCAATTAACAACATTGACAATAATTTAATTTGTAATTAAACAATACTGAAGTCATTAAGCCACCTATAGATTATCTTATCTCTCAAGTTGAACCAAATTATTCATAAATACCAACGCTTCGTGAAGGTCGGTTAAGTAGTTTCGGAGTTCATCATGGAAAAACGTTATGAAACGATTTTTATTGATTCTGTGTCGATTTTTTCTCACCTGATGCTAATTCACTGTATGGTATAAGACTGTAAACACCTACAGAGGGTGAGGAAGTAAATAACTTTCGAATGCCGTTGCAAGAACACACTTTGTTGGTAGTAGAGCCATGTTGAAGCTATTACTGGTTTCAGTATGAATAGGTCGGCTCGCTCGGAGTTGTACCATCCTCTCACAGAAAACCGAAGTAAAGTATCAGTGCTTGCATTGTTGGATTTCGTTCGGTCAGTGAGAGGAGGTCCACCTCTCTAACCCTCTCCTCGTCCCGCTCCCCCACCTTCCTCCAAACACAGGCTGGCAACGCGCTTGCAACTCCCCTAGTGTTGTAGTGTCTATGGTTGGTGGTGATCACTTAACATCAGGTGTTCCGCATGTTCGTTTGTCTCCTATGATATAAAAACACTTGCAATTTGCTTGGCGACAGTTTTTTTAAAGTTAAGAGTGGTAGTTCGACCGACGGGTTGGGCTATAGTTTCGTCACGGGTTGGGCTATAGTTTCATCACGGGTTGGGCTATAGTTTTTTTATATATGTCATATAGGAGGCAAACGGACATGTAGGTCACCTGTTGTTAAGCGATCACCGCCGTTCATAGACACTAGCAACCCCAGAGGAGGCGCAAGTGCGTTGTCAGCCTGTGTTTGGGGGAGTGGAGATAAAGGGAGAAGGGAAGGGAGAGGAGAGGGGAGGGGAAGGAAGACGGGTCTCCGGCACTCTCACTGACCGAACGAAACGCAACAATGCAAGCACTGTTACTTCTCGTCAGTTTTCTTCTAGTTTCATCATGGGTTGGGCTATAGTTTCATCAAGATGTTTCACCAAAATTTCCGGCCCATTTTTGAACTATTTGAATATTTTTAAAATAAGGAAGAATTATTGAGCTAATCGGTATAGGAAAAGATACAACATTTCTCAATTTGTTTTATAGAAAAACTTAAATAATTGAATGAAATAAGCAGTGAAATTTCTTATCTCTTTATATACAATTCTTCTGTACGTGTTTATGTCACTGAACTCCTCCCAAACGGTTAGACCGATTTTAATGAAATTTTGCGTGCGTGTTCCAGTTGATCCGAGAATAGTTTATATTCACAATTGGATCCGGTAGGTGGCGCTGCAGTTGACTTTAGGATTTCATTAAATAATCAAAGCAGGACAACGTCCGCAAGGACCGTTGTACATTATACAGTTACAAAATATTAATTTTCTAACTGATCTGCTTAAAATTCCTTTGATTAACAGACGAATGTATTAAATTAAATTTATATATTAATAAATATTCAGTGATAATAAATAAATTATTAGTTTTTTTTTTCACTTTATTTTTGGCAATCAATCTTTCCGATTATTACTGCCATTGTCACGTAGTCAATAATATCACAAACTTCGTGTGATCATTCCAATATTAAGCATCGTGTGAAACCATATTCTAACAAGATGGTGGATCCCTTGCTAGAACCTTCCAGGGAGTTTTTGTGGCATCTCAGAATTTCATGTTCCGTGTTATTATTTTCCATTCACTTCACTTATGCATAATAAACTAACTATATTACGTAAAACACCACCAACTTTACACAATATATAGTCAAATAACACAAGATTATGAATAAAATATAAAATCCACTACATGACAGACTAAAATCCCGCCAAAAACTCAAATTATTAGTTAAAAACTTTAAAATTGTTTCAATTATTTGCGTATATGAACTCATTTGAATAAATCGAATAATTGGATTTATTCAAATAGGGTTATTCGAATAGTTAGAATTTTAGATTCGAATTATTCGATTCGACTGGCTATCGAATAATTCCTTGCTTCGAATATTCACACAGCCTATTTTGAAGTCGGTAAAAAAATCATGTAAATCGGATCTTTGGGATTTCCGAATTTTAAAAAGTCACCAATGAACAAACAAATGATTTAATAATATGTAGAGGTATTTGCCTTTAAACGTAGTCAATAAAGAAGAATTTGTGTTTATTTATAGATTGAAATGAGACATATTGTATTCATAAATTCATATTAAATCAGAAAATACCCTATTCCTAAGTCAAAATGAATCATCGCGAATGGTGACGTACGTGGGTATCACCGAGGTGCTTAGTAATGACTTAATTAAAATTGTTTTGGTATGTTTTTATTGAGGTAACAGATATCTATACTAATATTATAAAGAGGTAAAGTTTGTGAGTTTATGACGTTGTGAGTTTGTGACGTTGTAGGGGATAATCTCAGGAACGAGTCCGATTTTTTTTATTTTTTTTTTATTCTTTTTTTTATATAAGGGTTTGGTCACAAAGCGACCATGCCACTCTTATTGGAAGGCATATATAATACAACTACACATATATACTACATCATTATTTACCTCCTATTGATAGCAATATTGACTAACCTGTACAGCATCCTGGCTTCATCCGACAATGGTGAAGCCAAAATGCCGTTACAGACTCCAATGCAACGTAAATCATGATCTACTGTTAGGCAGTACTCTCGCCTTTCTGCTTCATTATGGACACATTCCACAATTATATGAAATACATCTTCTACTCTGTTACACTCAGTGCACAGAGGTGATTGTATCTTACTCATTAAATTAGCAAATTTATTAAGCGGAATATGTCCGGAACGAAGTCTTAAAGCGGTAACAATTTCAGTCCTAGACCAGTCACCTTTATCGATCCATGGGAAATGAGGAGGATTAGGCTGGATCGTTTTGTACCAGACACCTTTGGTGAGAGATCTTTCGTCAAAGTACTCCTTCCAAAGTTCCATGCAGCGGTTTTTTACGATAAAGAGGACTTCCGAATAAAGAGGCAAACAACCAAAACGAATATCGTCATCAATGGCTTCTTTTGCCAAACAATCCACCTCCTCATTTCCCCTGATACCGACGTCAGATGGAACCCATTGTATAATTATACTTTTGTTTTTTGTGGCTAGTCTCTGAATAGTTTGCAAAATGTCATATGCAATAGGTATCCCTCGTCTATTGGTTGTACAAAGGACTAAATGTTGAAGGGCACTCTTCGAATCACTTAGTACAACATAGTTACCAGATTCGAAAGAATTAATATAAGATAAAGCTTCTGCAATAGCAATAAGCTCTGCGGACATAATTGAGATGTTTGAATTTATTTTAAGTTTTACAAAAGTATTTGACTGCGCATCTAACAGAGCAGCGCCAACGCCATTTTCATCCTTAGAACTATCAGTAAATATCTTATAAAAACCACTATATTTCTGAGCTATATATCTTTCACAAATCTGCTTCAAGATATTACAATCGTGTAATCGTTTTGATTTCTTAATAATTTCTATTTGTGGTTTCACTACATTCGATAAATCCACACTGCTGACTCAAGTGTTTAAAGAAAATATTTCTAGATATTTACTCGATCGTATATGTGCCGCCTGTAAAAAATCGTGTAATAAAATTAAAATCGGCTTATTTTTACGCCTCCCGAAAGAAGAACTATTTATACATCTTATGAAAATCACTTAGGATTGTTATGATTTCATTGTCTTGGTAAGATTTCATTTTAAGCCAATACTTGCCTGCCAAATAATATCTATGAATATGTAGAGGTTGTATGTGAAGTTCTGACTCCATCACATGTATTGGTGTACTTTTTATAAACCCCCCTTTTGAATAGTTCTTTCTATGTTATATAGCTCATTTGTCGAGGACGGTTATAGGCTATCTGTACCTAGATATATCATCATGCTAAGACTAATAGGAGCGGAGCACATATAAAGAATGTTTAAAAATTGGGGATTTTTTTCTCTTGAGAGCTTCCCCTGCGTGCGTAGTAGTATAATATAATATTTATTTTACCTACATTTCTTGTCTGCACAACCATATTTATAGCGCTCAAAAACTTTCCTGAATATTATACTTTTGTTCTATGTACTGATATGTTAGTCATAAAAACGGGAATAAAAAAAAAAACATACAATCGAATTGATAACCTCCTCCTTTTTTTGAAGTCGGTTAAAAAAAACTAGATTTTTTTTAAATCATAGGAGATAAATGAACAGGCTGATCACCAAATTCTAAGTGATCACCGCCGTCCATAGACACCAGTAACACCAAATGAGTCGTAACTGCATTGTCAGCCTGCGTTTTGGGGGAAGGGACGAGGGGAGAGGAGGGAAGGTGTACCTCCGGCGCTCTCACTAACCGAACGAAACACAACAATGCAAGCATTGTAACTTCACGTCGGTGTTTCTGTGTGTCGGGCAGTACAGGGAGGCGAGCCGACCCATTCATACTGAAACCAATTATAGCTTCAGCGTGGCTCTACCACTTATAATTACCTAAATTGAACAATATACATTAGTATATAAGCTGTGGGAAGGTATGTAATACACAGTAAATAATCGCGATTATAATAAACTCTATATAACATGTTAATGAGTGATTATTGTCAAGGCTAAAGGAATATCTTGTAAACAAAAAAAAAACACGTGGTCGGATTTTTTTGTTAATTGTTATTTAAAGCGTCGGATGTGATACATAATTTATACTAATATTATAAAGAGGTAAAGTTTATAAGTTTGTGACGTTGTAGGGGGTAATCTCAGGAACTACTGGTCCGATTTCATTTGGTTCATTTATCGAGGATTGTTATAGGCTATATATCATCAAGCTAAGATTAATAGGAGCGGAGCACCAATGAAGAATGTTTAAAAATCGGGGTTTTTTTCCTCTTGAGAGCTTCCGCTGCGTGTTAACGTTAGCCCCAAAGTAACTATTTCACGCGAAGTTGCGGGCCGAGGCTAGTTGTTTATATGTTCATTTTTTTAACTCCTATTATTACATACGAAAAATGTATTTTTTACTTTTAAAATCGGTTACAGTCCAAGATAATCTTTTTAAGTAGCTGGTAGAGCCACGCTGAAGCTATTACTGGTTTCAGCATGAATGTCGGCTCGCCCGGGGCAGTACCACCCGACACACAGAAAACAGACGTGAAGTAACAATGCATTGCTGCGTTTGGTTCGGTCAGAGAGAGCGCCGGAGGCCCACTTCCCTTCCCCTTCTCTCTCTCCACCTCACTTCCTCCCCCCCAACAAAGGCTGGCAATGCCCTTGCGACTCCCCTGGTGTTGCAAGTGTCTATATCAGTGTTTCACAATGTGGGGTCTACGCCCCACGGGGCGGTAATTTGATAGTTAAGGGGGGCAATTTAAAAATGGACTCGATACGAATCCAACCTATTCGCTTTGGGTTTAAATGAAGTGCTGGAAATCGGCGACAAATTTAACAAAGAAGACAAATTCTTGAGTCCTTTAATCAGAGTCATCAAGTTTTTCATTATATGCTTTCAAATTTTACTTACGTTGTTTTGATAACAATTTCATTGTGAATTCTTCCTAAAACTTATCATTTATATTTCTTTAGGGAACAAAGGATAAAAATTATGTATTTGAGGGGTGCGTAAAAGTTTTAGAATTGTTAAGGTGAGGCATGACCATAGGCCATGGCCTATAAAAGGTTGGGAAACATTGGTCTATATGGACTGTGGTGATCAGTTAACATTAGTTGACCCATCTGTTCATGGGCTCCTATGATATAAAAAAGACGCTTGCAACATTTTTTTTTACAAAACTGTAAAAAGTACGGGCACGCATTATATTATGTATAGAAAATGGAGGATAAATAAATAAGAATATTAGCTTACTATAATATATTCTCACATTTGAACTAACTTCTATATTCATAATGGCGAGGCCTGTACTCATAAAAATATTTATTTTTAACAATTATTTAATACTATCTTGATTTTATTCCAGACCATGTGATGATGTACTCCGAGGTTATAATTATTGCTATTCTAGCGAATGCGTTTGTCGCCACCACCAGCCAATATGTCGGTGAGTATCTCTTTTCAATTGAAACTACCTGGTGGACAGAGCCTAGCTCGGTTCTTTAAAAACATTTTTAAATTAAAATAAACTGTTAAATTTGCTTTTTTTATATCAAAGGAGGCAAACGAACAGATGGGTCACCTGATGTTAAGTGATCACCACCGGCCATAGACACTTGCAACACCAGGTGAGTCACAAGTGCGTTGCCAGCCTGTGTTTGGGAGGAGGGCGGGGGGGGACAGGAAGGGAAGGAGGAAGGGGAAGGTAGATGGGTCCGGCTCTCTCACTGACCGAACGAAACGCAACAATGCAAGCACTTCACGTCGGTTTTCTGTGACAGGGTGGTGCTTCCCCGGACGAGTCGACCCATTCGTGCTGAAAACAATAATAGCTTCAGCTTGGCTCTACCACTACTAAGCCTTACAAAATCAGTATTTTTCTACCCAAAAAAAATATATTAAAAGAGATCTCTTTTGCTGTCACTCGGATTCGAACTGGTTTTTTTTTCTCGAAATGACTACGCTATTGACCCATCAAGGTCTTAACAGCTTCACCGGATTACTAAGGCGAGCGCTTAAGGCACTCAGCCGATTTTATTATGGCAACCAGCTCAAGGGTGCACGGCACACCTCGGCTTGGCTGTTGTCTGTTGCATGCAAAATCACGACCTATCTTAGCTATACCTAGCTAACTATTCATATATGTATGAGTTGTTGAACCGTATATGTGTACCAAGCATACACGCCTCAACAACTCTTTCATATATTTATTATCGGAAAATTGAGAGTTTTTCAGTTCGACAAGGGAAAAAAAGTAAACCCTTTCACTTTCATGTGTAAGCGTGTAGGCGTGCACGTGTGTGGGGGTGATCGTGTAGTGTTGTAGCGGTGATGTATATTTGTGTGTCACCGTATCGCGCAAGCAACGCAGTCAAGGGCTCCCTACCGAGGGATCGAACCTAGGCTTGAGCCGCTGCCGTGGGAGGCCTAATCGGGTGAGATTCGAACTGGGATTAGACGGATTTTCAAAGCAGCCGATTTTCATCTGAGCTATTTTTTTTTGACAGCGGCGCCGAAATATACCTTTATATTCTGGCTATATTTTTTCATTGCCTGAAAACTCTGATAAAGTAGTTTTCTATGTATGAAATCTAGCTAGATTGATTTGTCGTCCCCAAAACCTA
>JACEII010001255.1:0-16573 GCA_014332785.1 Antheraea mylitta | reverse complement strand
TTTTCTAAGTATACATGAAAAAAAATCACCTAAGTACACAAATTATTGTTAAAAACTCAGTTCTTAATATTCTACTCTGATCCAAATCATCGGAACAAGTTGCAGTATGTTCTAGATAATGTGAACCATTGCTCTAGATCCTTACTGGAAATCACTAGTTTGTTAACCTCGTTAGGTGATCGCAATGCTATTAAGTGTGCATTAATATAATCATTACAGAGTTATCATGTCTCGAATGAGTAGGTACTATTATTTTAAACTTTCAATTTTTATCATTATTTAATGTGAGCATTTAAAATATTTGTTAACTCTATATTCTGCCGTTATCATAAATTAGATGTGATGTGATGTGATGTATACCTTTTTTTTATTATTAACATGGGGAAATCCTTTATGAATACGCCACCCTCCCGGGGGAGAGAATGGGTTATGTCCGACTCCCACGGACTAAAACCTCACGGTGTACCGTCCGCCGCATTGTAGGGGCAGCCAGGGGTCGAGTTTGCACTCAAACCTGAAAGACTGCCCCTGCATGTGATGTATACCTTTTTTTTTATTAACGTGGGGAAATCCCTAACGGATACCCACCCTCCCGGGGGAGAGGGTGGGTTATGTCCGACTCGCACGGACTAAAACCCCACGGTGTACCGTCGGCCGCATGTTAGGGGCGGCCAGGGAACGTTCTAGCTCTCTTCCTGAAAATGTGATGTATACCTAAGAAATAAGTGAATAATAATTATAAAATTGAATTGAAATGTACAAATACTATTATACCAGCCACTTCATCTGCGTTGCCTATTATCTTAAAATTATACTTTGTATGTAGAGGAAACTACATTAAAAACAGTGAGGTCAAAAATATGTTTTGTTTACAAAATTTTGGGGGGAAAGAGTGGATTATATCCAACTCGCACTGACTAAACCCCTATAGTGTATCGTCCGCCGCATTGTAGGGTAGGTCAGGGATCGGATCAGCTATCACCTGAAACCGTCCCTGCGAAGAATTCTAACCTACGCCGACCAACGCGGTGTTCGAACACGTCCAAATGAGCCATTATCGCTCCAACACATGTGTCTGTTCACGCAAAAGATTTACAACCTTTTTCTTTTCCGTAGCAATAATATTCCTAAGCCTTTATTCTTATTTTCCTCTACATTTTATAATAACTTCCGGTATAAAAGACATCTAGCTTCGTAGCTAAGTAAATTCTACCTTTAGTAACTTCATCTGTGCTTTTATCATTTATCCATTCTTTTCAATACTTTTTGTTAACAATTATGTTGATATTGATAATATATGAATTACTAAAAATGTGGTGTTTTATTATAATTCTAATTATATGCGTTTTAGGGTTATATTTAAATTTCACCTCACAAGCCTAGGCTTATACTGTCTAGAAAGTACATTTATAAAAATAGTAAATACACTGATAAATAAATAGCAATCAATGTCAATGTTCCTATATAATACTGAAAATGTATTATTTTATTGCGTCATGTTATTTTGGCAAGCCCTTTGCTTCATCCCGGACTGATACGCGTTATATACCTATCTAAGAAACCGTTAAGTGTGATTTCTACAACTGATATTATTGCGTCATCTATATTGATCGTCAGTCAAATAGTAATAAAGTCTGGTAAACGAATTAAACATACAATAATATAATATAAGAAATGCTCCTTAAAATTTTTCTATCTGAAGCCATTTTATTTTTTTCGAAACGACTACGCTATTTGCCCAGCAAGATCTTAACAGCTTCACCGGACCACAGGATTTTACTTAATATCTCAAGCAGGTTTAGTATAATACTCAGTATTATTTTCAGTTTCATACAATTTCACTGATTTTTATATGCATTTATAAGTCTTTTATATGCGAACGCGTATTTTAAAATACACGAACAAACAAAAGTTAAGTACTTTTTTTCTCCTCTGGTTGTTAAATGATTTTATTTATTTATCTTTTGTTCAGTAGCTACGGACTATCTTAAAATAAATAGTAGGTTTATTTTTTCAGTAGCCTCGTCGAGTCGAAGTCTTTATTTATGTTTCTACGTCATACTTCACACATTACATGTAACGTTTACGATCAATGATATTACAATGAGTTATAATATCATTGTTTACGATCCAATAAAGTGATAGAAGAAGTCTGCAGTTGCGCGCGCATCACACAAGCAGTATTGCATAGATTTCGATCATATTTGTTCAGTTTTATTTATTTGACACATGGTCTTTATCTAAAAAAAATATCACGATAGCTTCTTTCAACATATAGTTCTTCTTCTTCTTTTTCTTGTTTTGGCTCCGCAGAAACACTTGCCAGTGTCAATGTTTTGTTTAATGAACTTTATAGTACAATAATATTACAAACCACGTGTGACCATTTCAATATTCTAACAAGATGGTAGATCCCTTGTTAGAACTTTCCAAGGAGTTTTTGTGGCATCTCAGAATTTCATGCTCCGTGGTATTATTTTCCATTCACTTCACTTATGCAAACTAACTATAATACGTAAAACAACACCAAATTTACAAAATATATAGTCAAATAACACAAGATTATGAGTAAAATATAAAATCCACTACATTACAGCCTTTTTTTTATCATGGGGAAATCCCTAACAGATACCCATCCCGTGGGACAGCTGAGGATGGGTTATGTCCGATTTGCACGGACTAAAACCCCATGGTGCCTCCATACACCTTTTTGGCAGGGGAGCAGGAACTGCCGACTGGCACTACATCTGCTCCCCCGACAGGTGTGGGCTCTCTAACAGGCCCTGACTGCGGTCTGAGGGGTCAAATAAGGTCGATCCCTCAAAGAGGGAGTGGGTGTTAGACCCCCCTGACGAACTGTGGGAGTCGCATCGGCACAATGCGACTCCATCACATGGGCCTGTGTAGTTTGCACTGCCAGGGCGACGACATGCCCGTGTCCATCGCCCCCAGGCCCCATCTACGGCGGACGGAGGTCGTCCCCTACCCATCGCCGCCGTGTGGTTCGTCGACCGCGGGAGGGGAGCCTAGTGGTCCGCTCCCTCTCCCTCTCCGCCGCCTCTTTTGCAAGCATGACTGTCTCGCAATAGCAGGCGACGGAGAGCCACCCGGTCTCGCTCTCGACCATCTTACTAACGACGATCGGGAGCGAGAGATCCGGGCCAATGGCCGCGACCATCTCGCGGCGTGGCACATCCCAGGCAGGACATTCACTCACCGTGTGCTGTGCAGAATCGTCCGCGCAGCCACAGTGATGGCACCCTGTAGTCGGCTCCCGGCCAATGCGACACAGATATCGCCCGAAGCAGCCATGCCCCGAGAGTACTTGCGTCAGCCGGAAGCTCAGGGTGCCATGCCGCCTGGTGAGCCTCTCGACCATGACTGGTCGAACAGCTTCAATTGTTACCACGCCCCAGCTGGGTCGCTCAAGTCGTCGAGACCACTCTTCCACCACTAGGACCTGATGAAGCTGGGACCTTAACGTCTCGATTTCTCGAGGCGCTAGACGTTGCCCCAGCTCCAGCGCCTCCACGCGTTGATGATACAAAGACGCGTGGGCTCTCGCTTCCAAGTCCCAGGGTGGGGATCCGGCAAGTAGGTAGGCCGCCTCAAAGGAAATCGTGCGGTAGCCGCGTATAGCTCTGACGGCCATCGCCCTCTGCGGTCTCCGCAGGTGAGCGATATTAATGGCCGTCAATTTAGGCGCCCACACGGGTGCCCCGTAAAGGGCCATTGACCGCACGGCCCCCAGGTACAACTTCCGACAGGCAGGGTTCGGCCCCCCGAGGTTGGGTAACAAACGGGCGAGGGCGCCCGCTGTGCCCAATAAGCGGGGGGCTAGCTGCCGGAAGTGTTCCTTGAACGTCCAACGGCTGTCGAGGAGGAGGCCGATATACCTCATACTCGACCCGACACCGATGGATTCGCCTCCCACAAGAATCTGGGTTCTTTGAGGTGGCGCTTTCCGAGGGCCGTGAAACCACACGGCCTCGGATTTGCGCAACGCCACCTCTAATCCCAGACGCCGGATCCTGTCAACAACCTGAGCGACGCCCGCCGTAGCTATCGTCGCGGCCTCGCGGTGCGTACTCCCTCGGGCCAGCACCAGTATGTCGTCTGCGTAACAGACAACGCTGACACCGCGGAGGAGTACACCACGCAACACCCAGTCATATGCGATGTTCCAAAAGAGGGGACCCAGGACAGATCCCTGCGGAACACCGGATACGACGTCTCGTCGACTTTCCCTACCATTCTGACCTGGGAACGTTACGTACCTCTCCAAGAGGTACGCCCCAACTATGCGGCGGAGGTAGTGAGGCACCCCATGATAACGAAGCGCCTCTTTGATGCTAGCCCAAGGCAATGTGTTAAAAGCGTTGGCGATGTCGAGGGACACCGCCAACACCACTTCGCCCCGGGCAACAGCTTCCTCCGCCTGAATCTTCACTTTCATCACTGCGTCTATGGTGGAGCGGTCCTGGCGGAAACCAAACTGGTTTTTCACCAAATCTGGCTCGACTCGTGTTAGATGCTGGACGAGACGGCCTGCGATTATCCGTTCATACATTTTCGCAACCTCGTCCAACAACACAATGGGCCGGTACCCGGATGGACTGTTTGCTGGGCGCCGCCCTTCTTCAACAAGACCAGTCGGCCGGTCTTCCACAAACGCGGGAACTGGCCCTGCTGAAGCGACGCAGTGAAAATCCTCGTTAGTCTGGGTTCAAGGGCCTCCTAAGCCAGGACCAATGCACGACCAGTTATGCCGTCTGGTCCTGGGGCGGTGTTCTTGATACGTAGGTGTTGCACCGCCGCCCTCGTCTCTTCCCAGGTCACCTCGGGTATCGCATTTTCGTCGTCGTTGTCGTAGTCCTCAGTCGCATTGGGACTACATTACCTAAGATTCCGCCAAAAACTCCAACATTAACATCCAGTTATTAATGCTCAAAAAAATTATAGTTTTTATAAGCATTACGCATTCAGCGATGTGTGTTTTCTTTCCGTTGAGAACTGGTACAAGCGGTTAGTGGTGTATATGTTTATCCTCTGTTACGGGTGTAAGGGGTGTTGAGTAACATCTTAAGACTTGAGACACCCAAGCCAACCTCACCTGCACGTGGTGCACCCTGCTGATCAACGAACGAGGCAACGGCGATAGCGGGGTGGTAGGGTTTTACAGCCCGACTGGGTCGCAACCACCATGTATATGGCGAAAAAGCCCATCATAGTGACTCGCGTCTGCGTGTCGCGTTTCGGGATCAGCCTGTGCATATCCAGTACTGGGTGACTTTCGTCATTATGGCCAGCATGACAGCGGCGACCGGCGATGGATAATCTGTCTACCGGTGGTTGCCGATGTTTCTGGATTGTACTATGCTTAACATCAGGCATAGTGCAGTCACTTTGTCGTGCTTCAATAAAAAAAAAACATATAATTATAAGATGCTAAACATGCTAACCCTAGGGGTCTGGCTCTGAAGTGTAGCTGACAGTAGACAACAACCTGTACTTGACGACGGTTTTTTACCTTGGAAGTAGTAGATATGACTTAAAAAAAACTCTTACCGTACATGGCTTTATTTCGGTATTTCTTTTACCGACAGCCAGGATTCGAACATGCATCTATCGACGCGTTATCCGATACGAGATGAACTAAGCCGTCATCGCATGTCTGGATAATAATTTATGCAGATGAAGTTGCAAGAAAAGGCTAGTCTATAATATTGGGGTCGGCTAAAATAGGTCTATAATATTTGACGAAAAGACAGCTAAATAATACTGACACTTAAAAAAATAATGCAATATGATCGAATCTCGATAACTGGATTAAAAGCGACTGCACTACACCTAATGCTAAGACCAGTATAATCGAAATATAATAACGTTTTTTTTTTTTTCGAAATACTACGCTATTGACCCAGCAAGGTCTTAACAGCTTCACCGGACTACTAAGGCGAGCGCTTAAGGCACTCAGCCGACTTTATTTTGGCAACCAGCTCAAGGGCGCACGGCACACCTCGGCTTGGCTGTTGCCTGTTGCATGCAAAATCGCGACCTATCTTAGCTAACCTAGCTAACTATTCATATATGTATGAGTTGTTGAAACGTATATGTGTACCAAGCATACACGCCTCAACTACTCCTCCATATATTTATTATCGGAAAATTGAGAGTTTTTCAGTTCGATAAGGGAAAAAAAGTAAACCCTTCCACTTTCATGTGTAAGCGTGTAGGCGTGCACGTATGTATAGGTGATCGTGTAGTGTTGTAGCGGTGATGTATATTTGTGTGTCACCGTATCGCGCAAGCAACGCACTCAAGGGCTCCCTACCCAGGTGTCGAACCTAGGCTTGAGCCGCTGCCGTGAGAGGCCTAATCGGGTTTTATAATAACGTACTTAAAGATATCTACAATTCTATGATCATCACTGTACCTGCAAGGTTCTTCGCGATAGAATATACAGTGGTTGATAAAGACACGTAATTATCGCTTAACCTAACACCACGTTTGATACTGTATAAACCGGTGTGCAGGTGGGAGGAACACTTAGCGTACTTAAATAATTGTCAAATCATATTACCATAAAATCCAACATAGGCGAATACTTGGTTGACCTAAGCAGATACAGCAAGTCTAATAAAATTGGGCATATTTGGAGGAAGATTAAACTCGAAGCCATGGATAGAACGAAATGGATAAGCATCATATCTGCCCTCTGCACCAACAGTTTGCGGACATAAGATTCAAGAAAGTGAGAGAGACTACCCAGAAAGATATACAATGCAATACATAATGCAGTCTACAATAATCTTAATGAGTCTTCATTCGTTATCTTCCAAACGATACGTTGTAAACAATACTATTTATAAAGCCATGCATTCATCAAATGTACTGATATTAAAAAGGATGCGCAGACTTTTCAAGGTTGGCTTTGATTAACTAACGCCACCCAGAGACTTGTGACAATCTTATCGTTACTGTGATGTTGTTTTGACCCAAGGGTCCTTAACGAGACTGATTTCCCATCTTCGTTTATTATTATATAATACCTATTTATTATATTTTGAATGTATTAAGTTTTTTTTTTGTATCCGCATGGACAACGTGATAATTGGAACAAAGCAAATTTTATAAAAACCTTGTTATTATGGTAAAATAGAATTGTTGATATTGTTATTACGTAATTAGCTGTGCCCGCAATTTCATTCGCACAGAACCTTATGTAAAAAACAGTTATTAATAAAGTCATCTGACTGTATTAAGTCCATTTACTTATCTACTTTTCTCTCGTACTGACGCCGTTTCGTCATTAAAATTATTTACCCGATTAGACCTCCCACGGCAGCGGCTCAAGCCTAGGTTCGAACCCTCGGTAGAGAGCCCTTGAGTGCGTTGCTTGCGCGATACGGTGACACACTACACGATCACCCCCACATACGTGCACGCCTACACGCTTACACATGAAAGTGGAAGGGTTTTCTTTTTTTTCCCTTATCGAACTGAAAAACTCTCAATTTTCCAATAATACATATATGGAGGAGTTGTTGAGGCGTGTATGCTTGGTACACATATGCGTTTCAACAACTCATACATATATGAATAGTTAGCTAGGTTAGCTAAGATAGGTCGCGATTTTGCATGCAACAGGCAACAGCCAAGCCGAGGTGTGCCGTGCACCCTTGAGCTGGTTGCCAAAATTAAATCGGCTGAGTACCTTAAGCGCTCGCCTTAGTAGTCCGGTGAAGCTGTTAAGACTATGCTGGGTCAATAGCGTAGTCATTTCGAAAAAAAAAATCATTAAAATTACAATAACTTTCGATAGAGCGAACCGATTTTAATGAATAAAAAATAAGTTATTTTCGAAGATATGATCTCCTTGATGTGGTTTTATTGTGAATCCAGTACTTTGGCAATGTTGCGTATTCAAACAAACTGACAGATAGAGAGACAGACATTTCTAAAAATGATAAAAATGTATCTTATTATTCATACCCAATAATCTGCAACAATTTTTTTCACGAAAATCGAAAAAGCACAGACACTTCACATTTACATTTTTATTATATGTAGATCATAAGTGAAATATAAAAACCGTTATTGAAAACAATTTTAATTTGTGTGTTAAGCATCAAAATCGTCGGGAACTAAGTTGTTGTTCGGGAATACAAACACAACCTACAAATCTAGATAGGGCATGGTTGATTCTTTATCGATATAGATAATTTATTTCAGCACTTTACATTAAAAAATGGTCGCGTAGTATTTAGAAACTTTATGGTTTCTATATACTATGGGATGTGTATCCCAGGCCCTTCCTCGGGTACAATACACTAAGAACTATATTCAGACAAAGCCTCAAAATAAGGAATTCCACGATATAACGCATTTTTCTAAATCTCCTAGGACTGCCAGTAAGAGCTTATGCAAAATATAAACTCTTTATATCGAATTAATCGGCATAACGAATAGATTCTTATTCCCTTCAGTAACTGTGGACAATTTAACGATGTACAGAATGATCCACAGAATTATTTATTGCTACTGTCCACAATCAGAGATTTCGCTTACGTGCAAATAGTTTAAATGTTCCAAAATGACTACCATAGATAAGACATTATATAGAGACTTAGAGAGATTAACTACAGTCCTTGCCAGACTTTTACTTACATACCGCTCTGAATATTGTTGCACAATCCACAAGTTTAGGTACATATAGAAAGCTATATTCAGAGCGGTTAAAAAGACTGACAAGGACTATAACTGTCTTATTTACATATCGTTATATTTATAATTTAGTTATATTTTTTTTCTTAGTGGTGAAAAAACATTATAGTAAGTAGTCCAGAACCTTTCATATGTTAATCCTATATGGAATTTAAAAATAATACGAACAGGCCGGGCGGACGTATTACACAAATATTACAAGCATAATGTAATTATTTTAATATTCTAACAAGATGGTGGCTCCGTTGTTAGACCCTGCAAGCAGTTTTTGTGGCATTTGTGAATTTTATTTTCCATTCACTTCACTTATGCACAATAAACTAACTATATTACGTAAAACATCACCAAATTTACAAAATATAGAGTCAAATAACACAATAAAATATAAAATCCACTACATGACAGACTAAGATCCCGCCAAAAACTGCCCCCTGGTTATCTGTTATACGCTTTAATACCAATGAATTATCTATTCTTTTTACCTCTTAGGAACCATTCTAAGAAGCACTGAAACCAGCGTTGCCAGACGTACCGATTGTGGCAGGACGTTCCTATTTTTAAATCAAAATTAAATGGCCCCTACGGGACAGGTTCAGTCCCGCTTTCGGGGATAACTCGATCGTGCGTGCATTTTGATTTCTGTTTTTTTTTTTAATATTCGGAATAAGACTCAACTGCTTAACGATAGGGTAGATCTGATTTAAAAAATCAAATTTTTATTAAAATAAATTTTCAATGCCTATTTTTTTTCGAACTGCTTATGCTATTAAGCTAGCAATGTCTTAACAGCTTCACCGTATTACTACACCTAATTTTGCTATCTCAATACGTAATCTCAATATTACTTGACAATTGCACTCAGATAAATATTCAAAAACTTTTGATACCTTTTTTTGCTGTCCTGCTTTCGACGAAAGAATCCCCTTTTTTCATTCAATAAGTTCCAATATCCCGACATGGCAAAAAAAATCTGGCAACGTTGACTGAGACTTACTTACTCGCTATCGAAACATAAACATGAATGCTTGGCAACAGGGATTTATCGTTTCAGAACTTAAAAAAAATTATCAGTAAGTTATTTATAGAGACGGTTAGTTACTTTTATGTTTTAGTATTCATTATTATAATTGCTTATAATACAATTATTTATTGTGATATAGGTATTTGTTACTTCATGTAAATAATTTGGTTAAAAAAATATACTGGTGACTCGGCGCCAATTGCGAATCGTATAAAATACGATAAGAGGTCGTTTACTTTATACAGTGTCAGAAAGAAAAATAACGGGTCAATTAAAAATGTTACTAGTCGACGATACTGTTAGATGTACCAGACGTGATTAGGTCAAAAAGGGCGGACTAAGATAGTATGTATGTCCATTACTACGATTCTTTACTAATTTGTTTGCGACACAAACAGTACCTTGAAAAAGAATTTGAAGCTTATATTTCGCTAAAGTGGATTTCGCAAAGAGTTTGTATTCCATTCTGTAAATGGAAAATTAACAATTTAAAACATTGTCTTCTTTTTCTTGTTTTGGCTCCGCAAAAGCATTTGCAAGTTTCAATGGAGATTACAACACATTATACACCATAAGTGTCGTGTGATTATTTCAATGCTCCGATAAGATGCTGGCTCCCTTGTTAAAAGTTTCCTGGAAGTTTTTGTGGCATCTCAGAATTCAAGGTCCGTTATATTAATTTCAATACACTTATACACAATAACCTAACCGTATTACGTAAAACAAAGTAGTTTTACAAAATATACAGTCAAATGGCATAAGATTATGAATAAATTATAAAATCCACTACATGACAAACCAAAATCTCGCCAAAAACTTTTAATATATTGTGTAAAAACAATAAAGATATTGAAAAAAGAAGAAACTAGGTTATGTATAATCCTCGCCAAACTCTTGGCCATTCTAGATATAATAAGTAGTAGCGCAGAACAAAAATTTAGATATAAATACGTAGGGGAGAGTAGGGTAATTGAGAACGGCGGGTAATTGGGAACAGTTAGATAAATAGTACATCTCCCCGTACAACACTGTTGCGAAGCTATTGTACGGCTGAATGCAGAGCCATTCATTGCGTATGCGAAAGTGGGATTAAAGGACGCACTAGTTTTGTCACGGTAAGTAGAACGATTATTTTTGTATTTTTGATATAATTTTTGTCATCAGTTATAACACATGTAAGTATCATATTTTTAAGTTCAAAGGTATTGTGTTTTTGCTCATATCATACACATAGTATTCGTTTTCAAATGCAACATAGATTGAAGGTAGTAATAAATGTTTTTGAGAGTGGCGGCAATTTTTATGTATATTGACTGATTCGGGTAATTGGGAACGGCATTAGATGAGTAATTTGGAACGTTCCCAATTACCCCTTACCCTCCTAATTACCCATAGTACTGCTGGTTGATTGTGTAAAACTATTAAAACTTTACAAATTATTTCAGATGCCTCGTAATTACGTAAGAAAGATCGATCAAACGTCTTTTTAATTATCTCATACCGTTTCCATTTCCCCCACGGGATGATCTCAAATACCCCACCCCATAGGGTATCGGGTAAACAGGAACGGCAATGTTTTTTGTTTTGGTTTATATTTTTATTAAAACGTAAATTTAAAATAACGTTTTATGACTACTAAGTACATAGATAACTAAAGTTCATGTAGCAATAAAATTTGATTTAGTTTATAACTTTTTTCTATTATTTTTAAGCGTTTGAAGTTAAGTGTTCCCAATTCACCCACTCTCCCCTACTATATTATACATATAACATTTAAACAAGTATAAATGAATACGAATTTGAAATTCCTAAAATAATATTTTCACTTTGTTTTGTATTTAACTATATTTGGCCTAAAAGTTAGACGAAAACTGTAACTTAACGATCTTTTTAAAAAGTGTAACTGTGTGGATATGGACTATGTGAATACTAGACCGCATGTGCGTATCTGTGTCAATTGAATAGACCGGTTTCAACGAAAACTGCTGTATACTGACGTGACCCTGTTGACTGGTGACACTGACGTATTCTCCGTATGGGGTAACACAACTATTGACTTTTGGAAAAGCTTTATAAAAAAAAAATACAATAAAAGTGATAGGTAATCTTCGTTGCAACCGATGTTTTAACGCATTCCACGTGCACATGTGCACTAATAGTAACTGTTAGTGCACTAATATTCCCATAACTATCACATATTATTAAAATAGAGCTTCGAGATACTCTGTTCTTTAAAATAAGCATAACACAAGAATTTAACAGGCTTGAAACATATTTTAAACTACAATTCTAAATATTCGTTAATCATTCTTAATATATGTTAATCGAATGTTCCTATTTTATTTTCATAATACATCGTCTGATGTTACTAAGCGATTATTCCATTTATTCGACATTTTGTTGTTCCTTTTGATATCATTATCAACTGTACAAACCAATAATAATTAGCACAAATTATGTTAAAAAAAGTTTAATTATCGTTAAGAAACTACATACTTACATTGTATTGTATTTGTAATTAGGTACGCAGTGTTTAATAAATATAAATTTAATTTTAATAAGAATGTGTAAAAAGATAAATTTTGAAAAGTCAGCGGTCAAGACCACCTATGCAATTAGGCATAAATATTTTGACGTCAGAGGATTATTTATTAAACAAACTGACACAATTATTGTCATCACGTGAAAGCCCATATTGTGCCACGATCTTATTTGAAACAAGTTTTTCTTCGGGTCAACATTAGGGCAACTACTAACACGAATCTCGAAATAAATACATAATGAATGGCATTTAAGACACGATCGGTGTTTTTTTTACTTTATTTTTGGCAATTAATCTTTCAGATTATTACTGCCATTGTCACGTAGTCAATAATATTACAAGCGTCGTGCGATTACTTTAATATTGCGTCGTGTGAATCAATATTCTAACAAGATGGTGATTCCCTTGTTAGAACCTTCCAGGAAGTTTTTGTGGCTTCTCAGAATTTCATGCTCTGTGGTATTATTTTCCATTCACTACACTTATGCACAATAAACTAACTATATTACGTTAAACACCACCAAATTTACAAAATATAGAATCCAATAACACAAGATTATAAATAAAATACAAAATCCACTACATGACAGACTAAGATCCCGCCAAAAACTCACGATCGGTATTATAACAAAAAAGTTAAATCGTATTAAATACTTGCTTTAAAAAGGTTTCGTACTAAATGCACCGCGTTCGCCCGAGGCGAGTTCGCGTTATCCTTTTTTCGCAAGTCTCTCCTAAACTAACCAAAGCGAGACAAAAGAGCATGATAGCAAACGTTCAGCGAGCACGGTGCATTTAAAACCTAACCTTTTTAAAGAAAGTATTCAATATATATTTAACTTTTTTGTATTAACACCGGGTATATTCGCAGCTTAGCGATTATCTATAATATTACAGAATTAACTTTATTTCATGTCATTACATAAACCATAGAAGTGCGTTAATATCCTGTAGACAGCAAAGGGATCTTTATCCTATCGTAATACGTACGTAGATGACGAAATAAGAAGAATATTCTTATTAATGACATTCATATTGTTTATTATGTTCAGAGTTTACTACTTCTTCAGTTTGTTTGGGTTCACTCGGTAAAACTGAGATATCGATTGTTGTAGTAACTGTAGTATGAAATCAATTTCGTATGTTGACATTTACTTTTATCTCATTTTTTACGAATGAACGTTCATTTGTACGCGTTTTGAGGAACAGTGCCTAATATATGTGACGTGGTAGTAATCAGACCAGGAAAATATCTGAGAACCCTGGCACGACAATCAGGCTTGCCAACAAAAAATTGTATGATAATAATCTTTACGCAATTAACATTCATATCTGTTGTGAAGGTTAAACGAAAATACATGTAGAATACATCTTCATACTACTATAATTAAACTTCTTTTATTCAATTATATACAATAATACTACATTTCTTATAATTGTGTTTTATAAAACAAAAAACTACATATAGGCACATACATTTTCAATAAAAAAAAATATGATTATATAGCCCGCGACACTGTCGGCGTGGAAGCTATTTAAAAAAAAGTGACTAATATAATTATTTGAATGTATTAAGTCCATTTACTTATTTACTTCTCTCTCGAACTTAAATCGGATCGCCGTTAAAATTACAATAGATAAGTTATCGTAGAGTGATCCCATGAAACCAAGACTGTTACGCTGATACGCTTTCTGATTTTGATGTGTATCATTATAACTTACTAGCCTCTGCCCGCGACTTCGTTCGCGTGGAATAGATACACTAACACTAACACGCAACAGTTCTCAAAAGAAAAAAACATCCCGATCTTGAAACATTTTTATCTGTGTTCCGCCGATACATAGTCTATAGCCATTCTCGGTGAATGAGCTATATAAACGCTGAAAGAATTATTCGAATCGGACCAGTAGTTCCTGAGATTACCTCCTACAACATCACAAACGTTACCTCTTTATAATATTAGTATAGATTCCAAGACATCTGGAACATTTTTTTTACAAAATTCTAAAAATGCAGACTCGTCAGATTTTCATTCTTATTATATGTATAGATAAAAGGTTTCACACGTAAATACCGATCACTGGATGATAGGACATAGCAATTATTACGCCTAAACGTATCGCTTTCTATCAAGTGATCAGTACCCAAGTGGAGTAGAAGGACGTGAGACTGAACTTAATGTTCCTAGGTCTATTAGACACATTGAAACCGTACCTTCTATTTCTTCTCGATTAGTTAATATTTAATAACTAGATATTATGTAATCGAGGGGAATAATTATTATAAATAACCCTCGGGAAATGTTCTACCTTCAAAATATTGTAAAGTGTTTTGTGTGTTTTATAACATTTATTATTTCTTTCGTCACACCGCTATAAAAATGACATGGGTTTTCTAAACTATTTTTAAGCCAATACATTTTAATTGTCATATTTCTAAGTAAATTAATGTTTCTCTACTATGTATTACTGAAACCTTTGTCAGGTCAAATGATTCTTCCGACTTTGTCAGATCATAAATTATAATTGTTTGGTAGAAAACACTAATTAAACAAATTAATTATCGTTTTATTTCCTTATTTTTATTGCGCAATAATATAATTTAATTTTGGTGAATACTAATGGATAAGAATAAAGTTTCGCTCAGCATGAATATCTTAATATTTTATAGGAAACGTTGTTTATTACAGATAATAAAAATGGTATTTTTATATAACTTTTCTTCGAAGTCTGTTTATCAATATCTTAATTACACTTAAAAGCTATCTATAACTTCAATAAATTAAGAGATATTGTAAGGTCAGACGTCTAAACAAACTCAGACCTTTCTGATCATAAGAATATTATCTTGGCCAAAAAAAAAAATTCACGAAAATTAAATGACGCATATGAATTTTTGTAATAACTTTTATGTTATATACCAGATATTTTAAAAGAGAACTTGGGGAATATGGCTACGTGTGCGTAAGCAATGATTTCTAAGTATGCAAGTAGTAAATTGCACCACTTACTACCCCTTGATAAACAAGATATGATTGCTGACATTGCTTTCTTCTTAAAAATTGCCCAAAACAAGGTTGATTGTCCCGATCTCCTCTCAAACATTTCTTGGGGTTCGTCTACTGTTCTTCGTCATAGTTCGTTGATATATGTGCCTCATTCAAGTATCAACTATAAAAATAATAGTTATTTTTTGCGAACAGTAATAGGTGGTAGAGCCACGATGAATCTATAACTGGTTTCAGCATGAATGGGTCGGCTCTTCCGGGGTAGTACCACCCGACCCACAGAAAGTCGACGTGAAGTTGCCTGCATTGTTGCGTTTCACTCGGTCAGTGAGAGCGCCGGAGGCCTACGTCCCGTTGCTAGTGTTTATGGACGGTGGTGATCACTGAACATCAGGTGACCCATCAGTTTGTTTGCCTCCTATGACACAAAAAAAAGATGTAATTATAACAAATTTAGTGAAGAAGCTAATATAGATCTTGTTAATACTCCAATTAATGCAGCAAAATAAGCAATCGTCAAATTATTCTTTGACACGCTTGCCTACCATGTGACTTTTCACTTTTTTTCTTTTTTAATTATTATTCTTCATTCAGTACTTAATATCTTCTTGTTACTATTTTATTGTCTACGAGTGGATATCTTTAATTAGATCTAAGTTGTTTATTGTATTTTGAAGTATGTATTAAAAGCTGTTGATATTCCTTCGAATAAATTACATACTTTTAATGTTTTATACTATACTTAATAGTTTTATAGGTTTTTAGCTTTTGAATACAATCTCATCTGATTTTAAATATTAAGTTAATTTTAAGTATTCATATAATATACACGCCTAAAACTAGAGAGGGCTAGCTCTCAAGTGAAGTTTTCGGAACACACCAACAGGTGCTTGACGACATATTTTCAACTTTAGAGTGGTTGCAAGCCAGACTGATTTAGAAAAAGTTCTACCACCATGCTATAATTTTTAAAAAAGTAACTACTAAATGCTACTACTGTTAGCACTTTCCGTACTGTAGTCCGGTGAAGCTGTTAAGACCTTGCTAGGTCAATAGCGTAGTCAGTTTGAGAAAAAAAACTTTCCGTTCTACTAATGACTTACTATAGACTTTTTTTTTGATATGTCTACGCTATTGACCCAGCAAGGTCTTAACAGCTTCACCGGACTACTAAGGCGAGCGCTTAAGGCACTCAGCCGATTTTATTTTGGCAACCAGCTCAAGGGTGCACGGCACACCTCGGCTTGGCTGTTGCCTGTTGCATGCAAAATCGCG
>JACEII010001252.1:0-11861 GCA_014332785.1 Antheraea mylitta | reverse complement strand
TATATATATATGTATTAGCATAAAATACTTTGACTTTTTGGTATTGAGGAAGATAAGTTTCAAGTTATTTTAGATCTTGCATTTTTTTAACGTTTATGGGTCTTTTCCTAACATAGGATGAGTTTGTGGGCAGCGATAAAACAGCCCTAGATGCATTCCTCAGCATAGAAGAATGTGACACAAAGCTACCAATGTATTCACTTACAGGCACTACCCCATCTTGTCCTTAATTATACAAGACAATCGATCGAAAGACAGACAATTAATTATGAAGTGAGGTCTGATTTAGGTGGCGCCATGCAATGGCCTCCAGTTCTGTCTTAATAGTTTTGGTGGTTTTGTTTTATATGACGTCAGCGAGATTAGTAGAACCCCAAAATGTCAATGGCGGAATGTCGTGATGTGGACCATATCGCGATGAAAGCAATCACGATGTATACGGCAGGCAGCAGGACCGATTTGTCACACGTTTCTGAAGCAGTCACGACACGGCCCCGATATTGATAATGCAAATGAAGGAATAATATCTTATACACAAAAGATAATACTCATTGTGTATAATTTTATTTTAAAACTACAAAGTAAATTGTCAATTAAGAATTATATAAATTTATTAAATTTAAACAGATTGAGGCATTTAGTATTTTACATAATGAGCAAATTTATGCGCGGATAAAAGGTGTGTCCAAATGCTCTTCCCATTCACGACGTAAGTAAAAACTTTATTTTTACTTTATTGTTGTTAAAATTAATATTTTGGTTAGAAGAGATCGTAAACATTGCTTTCCAAATCCCTCCCACGAAATCCTATATCCGCGTTTTAATAAATCTAATTCTGCAATATAATCTAATGAGACTCGTAAAACAGATCGCTACCAAGGTTTGAAAAGATTTTTTTTTGCATATATATCCAAAAATAATCGAGTAGCACTTCTAATTATTCTATACTAAATTCTGCTCGCGACTTCGTCAGCGTATTTACGAAATAAAAATAGTATATTTGTTCTTGAAGTATCCTTGTTTACATATCACAATATCCTACTCATAAAATTTTTTTAGTAATCATTATTTAATGTTGTAATTATATTAAGTATTTGTATTTCTAATATTAATATCACAATAATTGAATGCTTTAGATTACAGGTAAATCGATAGTAAAATTGTTAACAATTTTACGCCACAAATGCATATTTCAGTCACAATTTAGATTTTTCACTAATCTATATATAGGTACTAGATTAAAAAGACGAAAAGTTTGTGAGTTTGTGACGTTATAGGGGGTTATCTCTGGAACTCTGGTCCAACTTGAAAAATTATTCAGTGTTATATAGCTCATATATCGAGGAAGGTCATAGGCTATATACCATCACGCTAAGAGCGGGGCACCAATGAACAATGTTTCAAAATCGGGGTCTTTTTCCTCTTGAGAGCTTCCGCTGCGTGTTAGCGTTGGACCAAAGGAACTATTCCATGCGGACGAAATCGCGGGCAGAGGCTAGTACTACATACAGACAGAAACCTATGATGGCTGGACTGTGAGGAGTTGATGTTAGTGAATCAAATAAAAATCGAGCACTTAGCACAATTAGAAAATGATTAACTTCAGAAGCCGTTAAGTGAGACATGCAATACGTCATGTCTGACAGCTCGAAATAATTAACATGCTGTGGAATAACTGTTGATAAATTGTAGGATATGTAGACATAACGACAACGTCAATTACTCGCCGTTATCCACGTATCAGTTCAGTTTACGGCCGTCTGGAGTCCAATGGGTCTTAAACTCGATTGCACACTTCTCAGACGTTCGAATCGACGTCCAAAGCTAATATAATTTAAATATTAAACAACTAAACCTGTTCTTGTACGTTAAGTAGGCTTTTAAAATACCCGTAGTGATATAGAATTTAATTCTAAAAATATGTACCTAAATCTATGGTAAAACTCGAATATTTATTTGCATGTATTTATTCTTAAACATCGTGTAAATGTTTATACGTATCTCTCATATATTTATTCATTTACTAGATGGCCCGGTGTACTTCGTATCACCTATCTTAACAAAATAAACACTCTCTCTTCGCTAAAATGAATTAAATTTTTTAACGGTAACTAATTCTATGCCATTTTCATAGGTTGTTATATAATACAAAATGTCAAAAAATTATGTCAAATGTCTTTGAGAAGAGAACGTGAGTCTAATAGTGTTTCGAAAAAAAATCCAAATAGTTTTAAGATTATTAAGTAGTAATGCATGGCCTGTTTCGTAAAATGGTTGTCGAGCGGCAGGACAACCTAAGTGCATGTCCCATTCTTGCAACTGTCTTTTCTTTTTCTGTGTTCTGATTCTTTTTTTTTTGTAATAAGTGTTCAATTCTTAATCCGAACAAAACGTATTTATAGTGCTAAACAACAGAATAATCAATTCAAGAACAAATTTCCATCAAACAAAAATTCGACACTGGATGACAAAATGGAAAACTTCCATTTCTAAATATAATCCCCGAAGAGCTAAAAGAAGTAGAAATGATTGAAAAAAGCCAGGAGCAAAACATGATCGATGTTCTGGTACACCCGGACTTATTGGAGTCGCCAGTGCCTATCGCCACATCACCGCCGCAACCCGCCGCACCGAGCCGAGTCCTAACAACACGCCGGGTTTGCCTTCGCCGTCATATTGATCGATATGTCGCCTACCGATCAAAATTTTCATAACTCTCGGAATTTATAAATTAAAGTTTACCTACAATAAAATCATTGTATTAAATTGAGGTTTTGTTTCGGTCGGATATATTTTGTTAAGAATACATTTCACATTTCACACGCACACTGGCTCACATTCAACATACCTATCTTCAACATACTTATCTTATACCGTTTCAATTTCGATCTGTTATGCAAATGAAACTTCCTAACATTTTGTATAAATACAACATATCTATTTAAATAAAAACTGACTTATACAGTCAATCAATATAAAGCTTTCTGATAAACTATACTTTTCTTTTTTTTTGCGATATGTAAATATATAAAAATGATTGTTTTCCGACGCGTGAACACGCTACGGTATTATTTTCATGTTCGAAACCGGGAAACTAATGGAATTCTACTCGTTCCATTTTCACAGTAGCAATTCTTGTGCGGTAACGCTTGATATCATTTCATCTTACTCGCATTTGTTGTTTGGTGTTCCCGAACTCGTTCCATTTTAAGCTTGTAAGACATTTCATTGACATTTTCTCACGCACTAACAACCCTATGATAGAAGTTTTTATTAACGGTATAGTAGTAACAGAATGATATTTAACTTTATAACCTTTTATCTGACGTTTGTTGACAGACGACTGAAATATAAACATAATTCTCTCAAATCATAATACTATTTTTTAACGAATATAACAAAACCGATATCGATTTTGTTTTTATATATTTATTTCTCAATAAAAACTTTTTTATTTGCCTTCCAAACAATGACAGCCATCAATATATGTCAAACAATGGCAAACACTTCTAAACGAACCAACAATGACAATCATCAAAATATTAAAATTTAAATACGCGATAATTCGAGATCCGACTAATTTGGATATATGTTGTCGATTTAAATCCCTTAATTGAATATGTTCTTTAATTAAATTGGATCCGAGTCTACCGCACGGAAAGGACGTTTGACGTTGGTCGTCAAAAGTTTGACAGGAAAGTGGCTAGAACAGTTTATATGGGAAAATGAAATTGTTGTTTTTAATATCTTACTCGCAATTTTTCCTTATTTGCTCACCGTTTAGACCTACCCTGGACTACGACAAACATTTTAAAACCAAAATCATCTCAATCGGCCCAGCCGTTCTCGAGTTTTAATCAGACTAACGAACAACAATTCATTTTTATTTATATAGATTGCTTACAAAGTTCTTTTGACAGTTTAATTGATGTAAATAGACATTGAAGTACAAAAAGCAGACTACCTAATTTATCTGAAAAGATGTAGCTAATGTAATGTATCTATATAAAAAATACGTTCACCACCTGGCTGGCACGTGCCACGTTCACCTGTTAGCAGTTTTGAATAAATAGGGTCTGGAAACAACCACTCACAGCTATTTAAATAGTGCAATTATTTTTTTGTAGACGACGTACATGAAATTATTGCATCGGAGCATATATAACATATGTATATTGCTCTCCTTACATGCAGTTAAATGTTAAGCATAACTCGATCTATAAATTGTATGTTTTTTTTAACAAAACTATGTGTTTGAATCAGGAGATATTTTAACGATTACATTATTTCCCTGGATTTTAATACTAAAGTTATTAGTTAAAAATACTACATCCTCCGTTGTATTCTCGATAGCAGCAGGAATAACCGGTCTATACCGGTTGTTATAAAGAATATAATCTCATTAAGAATTATAAAAATCCTATAAATAAAAGTTTGCTCAATCTTAATACCTCTACATACAACTATAACCTATAACCATACAACTATGTCGGCCAACGTGGAAAGAGATCTCAACTGAAGCAGTCACTTATTTGAATTATTTCGTAATGTTGTTCCAAGCCACCATTTGAGACTTCTACTAATAAAATGAGTACAAATCTTATTGTATGTAACTATCGTAACATACAGACAAGCTATATGGATTTGGCGGCAAATACGCCAAAGATGCTAACTGGTCAAACAAACACTAAAGAATTCTATGGAATCATGCGCCTACATTTAATATTTCTTCACCGAAAGCTTCATAGGATTCGAATCCACATTCATTCGATTATTTTTTTCGAACTTACTACGCTATTGACCTAGCAAGGTCTTAACAGCTTCACCGGACCACCCACATTCATTTGATCAATTTCCGACCACTTGTAAGACTCAGCAATCACCGTTTAAACCTTGAAAAATATTTATATATTTGAAGGGGAAAATAATACAATAAACTTACAAAAACGTAATACAATAAAACCGATTAGGCCTCCCACGGCAGCGGCTCAAGCCTAGATTCGATCCCTCGGTAGGGAGCCCTTGAGTACGTTGCTTGCGCGATACAGTGACACACAAATATACATCCCCGCTACAACACTACGCGATCACCTCCACACACGTGCACGCCTACACGCTTACACATGAAAGTGGAAGGGTTTACTTTTTTTTCCCTTATCGAACGGAAACTCTCAATTTTCCGATAGTAAATATATGGAGGAGTTGTTGAGGCGTATATGCTTGGTACACATACATACATACTATATACATATATGAATAGTTAGCTAGGTTAGCTGAGATAGGTCGCGATTTTGCATGCAACAGGCAACAGCCAAGCCGAGGTGTGCCGTGCACCCTTGAGCTTGTTGCCAAAATAAAATCGGCTGAGTGCCTTAAGCGCTCGCCTCAGTAGTCCGGTGAAGCTGTTAAGACCTTGCTGGGTCAATAGCGTAGACACTTCGAAAAAAAAAAAGTAATACAATAAACTGTATATTTATTAAATTAACTAGCTGATACCCCCAACTTCGGTTGCGTAGTTTATTATGTTAACAATATATTGCCCCACTTTTCTACAATCAGAAAAGACAATGGCAATCGCGTAGTGCTTTTAAAAATCTTTTTTTTAAGACACACTTAAAACTTTAAGGGTTGTGACAGTGAAGGAGACATCTATAATATTGTTTTTTTTTTTTAGTTTTTGGCGGGATTTTTGTGTCATGTAGTGGCTTTTATATTTCATCCATAATCTTGAGTTATTTGACTCTATATTTTGTATATTTGGTGGTGACTTACGTAATATAGTTAGATTATTGTGCATAAGTGAAGTGAAAGGAAAATAATACCAAGGAGCATGATATTCTGAGATGCCACAAAAACTCCCTGGATGGTTATAACAAGAGAGCCACCATCTTGTTAGAATATTGAAATATTCAAATATTTAACGACGCTTGTAATATTATTAACTACACGACAATGGCAATAATAATCAGATTTGTTGCCAAATAAAGTTTTAAAAAAATATGTTTTTTTTTTATGAACAGTGTCTGAGAAGTATCACTCAACAAACATGATCGAAATTTATCAAATATAATTTTCGTGTTTCATGCACAACGGCAGACCTCTACCAGTTTATCTGTATAATAATAATAAATAAAATAGAAGATGAGGATGAAAAAAATTAACACAAGTATAGGACAAAAAAAAACTTAATTTACTTTTACACTTACCGAACAAATTTTCATTTATTACACAAAGAGGATTCCGTTTTTGACACCTTAACGTTTTCTCATTCACACCTATTGTTAGAATTCCACTTTAACCCTTTTCACACAGTTAAAAAATCTTTACATTATGGTCACAATACACAAGCACATATAATCTATCGATCGCGCCTTAACATAAAATAATCACTTAATCGGTAATATTAAACAGATTACTTGTCGAAAATCAAATTCCCGCCAACTATTTTATCGTTCACCGGCGATCGCTTAGCAGAGTGAGCGTCGCACGCGTCCAACCACGTACAGAGCCGGTTGAGTGCTGTTGTTTTATTTTGAACCGCGTTGTCGACTCGCGCTACAAGCGTAACGGCCAAACCAAACCTGAACCGATAACCAACACTACAAAAAAAGTACTTCAAAACAATCCCACTTGATTCCTGTGCACCACAATTCACATAATGGGATACTTTAACTTTTTAACTTTACAGCTCCGGGTAATAAAAATATCACATTATTAAAAAAACCATGTTTATTATACTTACATGATACACAAAGATAAAAGTAACTATTTTTTGTTCGGGTTAATTTCCTGAACTAATTTTGACATCACTAAAACATTTTCAGGATATTATTTAATATATGCTATGCCCGTGACTTCATCCGCGTGAAACTGTATGTAAAAAACAGCAATTTAATAATGTCGTATGAATGTATTAAGTCCATTTATTTGTCTACGAATCTTGTACTAGTCGTGGTCACATCGTTAAAAGTACAATAACTTTTGATAGATCAAACCGATTTTAATGAAATAAAAACTAAATGTTACTCTTCTTTTTCTTGTTTTGGCTCCGCAGAAGCACTTGCCAGGAACAATATTTTGTTTCAATGGACGTTATACATAATATTACAAGCGTTGTGTGACCATTTCAACATTCTAACAAAATGGTGGTTCTAACAAGGGTTAGAACCTTCCAGGGAGTTTTTGTAGCATCTCATTCATTTCACTTATGCACAATAAACTAACTATATTACGTAAAACACCACCAAATTTACAAAATATAGAGTCAAATACTATAAGATTATGAATAAAGTATAAAATCCACTACATGACAGCCTAAGATCACGCCAAAAACTCTAAATGTTATTCGAAGATATGCTTTATCATTTTCTTGACGAGGTTTTATCGTGAACGCAGTATACGTGTTGGTACGTGTTCATACAAACAACCAACAAACATTTTAAAAATAGATAGAAACGTATTTTAATACCAAACAGCTGCAACAATTTTTGTACGAAATTCTAAAAAGTAAAGACAGGTTATATTTAATTCTTATTATGTATATGTATAGATTCATATCACTATGCTTTCCAACGGGCGGCTAAGCACCGCCGATTAAATTTTAGAAGGTTTAATCAGGGTTTTAAGGGTTATGTAGTAGGTATCAAAGTTAGTAACAATTAATGAAAATAAAAAAAATACAGCTTTCGTCAATCTTTTTGACCGCTCCGAATATAGCTACAAATGCGGGTTGCGCATAATATAGTCAAAGAGTTTAACACAAAAGAAAGTTATAATATTATTATAGGCATTTAAAATTCCCATTTATTCATCCTTAAGTTGTCTCGATTATATACCTAATTTCTGCGTATTTGTAATCGGAGAGATCAGAAAGTTTGCCGAGGACTGTAATCTCTGTGATGTTTTTAGTAAAAACGAAGACTGGACACCGATTACATTATTTATAAACTTAACAAGCGAGGTAGATTTATAAAAGTTACTAAAAGATAATCGAAATCATTCGGTTTTCATCTCTTTCTCGAGCAACTCCAAATCTTCATTAGACAATTCCTCATCAAATACTTCATTATTATTCTTTTTACCAGTATTACTACGTTTAAGAAAAGGTTGATGTAGAGCCTTGTAAAGTTTCTTTGCCTTCGTCGCGCCAAATCCCGGGCACTCGGCCAGTCTCGATTCAGAAGCTTTAATAATATTTTCCAGAGTGCCAAATGTCTTGATTAACGTCATAGCATCAGTTTTATTCACGGGTTTGATTGATGATAAGGCGTTTATAATCTGTAAAAGACACAGATTTTCGACAAATACTTTATTTCAAGCTTGTGAGGTTGACTCATGCAAAATTCGGCCAGAAGATGATACCATTTCGTCGCCTCCTACTGAGAGGCGGTAAGCTCGCAAAAAACGCGGCGGAGAGGGAGAGGGAGCAGGCTAGCCAGCTCCCCTTCCGCGGTCGACAATCACGGCGGCACAGGGTCAGCAATGACCTGAAGCCGCCGTAAAAAGGGCCTATTGGCGATGGACGTGGGTACGTCCGTCACCTTGGCAGTATTCTGCACAGGCCCAAGTGGTTGAAGCACATTGTCTCGATGTGCCTCCCAGGATCGTCGGGGAGGGCAACAGTTGCCCTCACCTGAGGGGTCTACCATTCTGACCCTTCGACCGCGAAGAGGCCTCTGATGAGGGTCCGTCACCTGCCGGGGAGAAGACGCATTGCCAGTCGGCAGCTCCTGTTCCCCGGCCCATAGGTGGGTGAAGACACCATGGAGTGTTAGTTCGTGCAAGTCGGACATAACCCACCCTCCTCTGCCTGGCTAGGGTGGGTATCCGTATGGATTTCCCCGTGTAAAAAAAAAGGGGGATGATTCCATACAGTACTGTTAACCAAAGTAGCAGCGCTCAAGCTAGAATGTTCACTGGCCTCAGATCTACAGTGCTTTTAAGGTTTCAAATTTGTTAAGTATTTCATACAATAAAAGTACTTACATCTCTAGGTTATCGTTATAGGCTAGGAGTCAAAAAATGTAACTAAATACTTTAATATAATAAATGTGAAATGATTCTGTCAAACACGAAAGCCACAATAAGTTTATGGTTCATGACAAGTCTGTAATCTAATGATGATAACTAGCCAGTACAGTGATAAGAAATAGCCTATCAATTTTTTAAAGAACGAAACAATAACATTAACAATAGACTACTCACATAAATACTAGAAAATCTGATTATCATAAATCCAAATAATAATACCTTTTGGTGAGGATCATTTTCGATTTTCTCCATGATTCTATCAGGGGGTTTCTTCTCATATATCTTGTAATTTTCAACAATCTTAGCTGCCTCTTCAGGACTCCACGCCAGCATTAGAGTCATATCTGTCAGCAGGCATATTCTTGTTAGATTTTTTAAAGGTGCATGAGGATCTTTTAGATCAACCTAAAATGTAATTATCTCCTGTATTAAATTTAAATTAGATATAATTATTATATCAAACTATTAACTGCATACAGCTTTATATAAGCTTTATTACACTGACAAGTCCAAAAACAATAAAATATAGAAAGGCACCATCTAGTTCTGATATATATTAAAATAGTATAGCACTTTTGTCACTCAAAAATACTTTGCTGTACCAATTTCCAAGTTGATCTGTTAATCAGTGTCCAAATTATTGATCTCAAATATACCAACATGATTTCATATATACACATAGATAATAAAAAGAAGAAAGTTTTCATAATCAAATAGAGGTTCTAAATGTTGCAATTTTGAATCATATAAAGAGCCCGAGGTTCTACTGATACCATTATGATTTAGCCCTATCATGATTTTAAAGTATTTACTTCCTTGTTACAGACTAATACAGCCCTGTCAACGATTTGTCATTATATTTGCAGTCAAATCAATCAGAATACTCTTTCTTCAATTTAGGCCTTGAGAATGCACTTATGAATGTCAAAACTAAAACAGGTTAGGAAAACAACCCAGTCATCAAGAAGAACTGGCAACAAACTCAGTTTGGTTTATCTTTTCATAATACATAACATACATTTTAATTATTACAAAATAATAGACGTATATGTACATTTGAGTACAATAATATACAATCTAGTTTTAGACCACATTTACACTTAACTTGTTTTTCAGTTGTTATTAAGTTTATTAAGTTTTTACTATATCAATATTTATTAAATAATAAAGTGTGTTTTAATTACCTGAACTAAAAGTACTCTTAGCTCATAATTCTTTCCCAGTTCCTTGAGTCTGTTTTGGATATAATCTGGATTAAGGTTGTGGTAACGAAGGGATAGGAAGAGCAGGCATATTGTTCTACCTACTTCGTAATCAGGTACAATGTCATCATACTCCCAAGGAACACTTGTGATAAACTTCAGTAGTGGATTCCCTCTCTGTGAAATACAATATGAATAAACAAGTATATATTTTTTATATATATGCACATTTTTAGATAAAAGGGTTGCGTATGACTAACTTCAGTTTTATTATCATAGCCTCAGTTAATTACAACAAAATTGAAAAAATAAATGAACAAAATCTGATCCACTTCTCAAAAATACTTGTGGATTGTATTTGCAATCAAATTTCTTGGTATATTCAACTATGAACTAAATAAAAGTCAGAACATTTTAGAATGAGTATTCATATATCAAAACCATTTTTACATTTTTTTTGCAAAATCGAGTTGTAAATCTTTTACGGATGATAACTCAAATTCTTAAACAGAATATTATATCTAATGAAATGAAATAGTTGCCTTTAAAATCAAAGCAAGATTTAAAAATTCACACATTGAATTTATAAAATAGTTATGAAATTATTGAAGCCTAAATTGTATATGTGTTTCAAAAATATGTTAAGAGTGTGATGATCATATATAGTAAGACAAATTTAAACTGAATAGTCACCTGTTTTTGATTTACTAATACACAGAAAGTTTTGGAGACTGAAGGTTTTACATTAGTTTTTGATGTTCCTAAGGAGAATAACAGTCATTTTAATTATTTCTATAGACTTGAAGTATAATTAGATATCCTAGTATAACTAAAGACTGTTTTAGAATGTATTGTAGAAGCTCATAATACACAATATTTTTATATGAACATTTTCCTATAAAATATCTTATCTATAAAATATATTTTAGACTATTTTGATTTCACATGTTAAAATATAGGAAGTACAGATAGAGCCGATGGCGCGAAATTTAAAAATTCAGTGTCAGCCGTTTTGATCGAATGTGATTAATTCGGAAGCCGAGAAGTCTATACAGAATTATACAGTTCATTTTTCAGTTTAGTTTTACTTTTAGTTTACAAATAATACCAGGTTGTATTGTTTCAGCTTCAGTGTCACTCTTTTTTATTTTTTTCGGAGACGATGGTTCATCTATTTCAGCTAGTAAGTCATCAAAGCCGTCTTCCATATCCATGATTTTATCAACGTTAATTACACTGAATTACAATTTACAAACAGTTTCGATCTTTGATTTCAACAGTCAAAATTCGATCTAATATTTGAAAATCATAATAAAGTAATACAATTCAAGACCATATTATAAGAAATACTTTGATTGTTTTCAAAACTTGTTTTCCAAATTTGAAAATAATTATTTGACACTATTGACAACAAAGGTGGAGTGTCTCTGGTATATTTCTATTTGTCTCTACATATATATATCTCAGTCACCATTGTGTCGTTACATCTCGAACTGAGCTAAATCTAATTTTAATCATTCACATTACTTGTATAATTATTTTTTTTATTTTTCCAGTTTTTATACACCGATAACGAAGTTGTCGTTCATGAGATTTTTAGTTTTTATACCTTTACCTGGACCAAATGCA
>JACEII010001250.1:0-11388 GCA_014332785.1 Antheraea mylitta | reverse complement strand
AGCTACTCCACCTTCGACAGCATGGTTTCTTACTTAAAGAGACAACAACATGTAATCTAGGTACTATGTTTTACTAGTGTAAAGTTTTTAGTAATTTTTTTAAAAACTATTGTATAAATTATAAGTATTCATAATTCTGTACTGCTCTTTTTCCAATTAGAAAATTGATCACGATTATACGTCTCATATGAATACTATAATATCGGGTGTGCCTCAAGGGCCACAGATGGGACTCTAACTATTCTTGTTTTTTGTTAATAATTTCGCTAATTAAATGTAAGCTTTTTATGTATTCACATGAGCTACGAAGTTTCATTTATAGATCCACCATTTTGTTATGTATTACATACTTAAAAACAGTTTTAGAATAACAAAATAGTTTTATCGAGATTTTTGAATATTGATACCCAAATGAATAATGTTGAAAAGATCACTGACAACCAAGACATGTATGTAGCTGTCAGAAGATTACAATTTTGTAGGAGTAAAAAAAAGGAGTGTCTTATTCATTTTTATTCATTTGATCATTCGATTATCTACTTAGACGAATTGGATAGTAAATTGAAAGTGAATGTTTTTTGTATTTATTTGTAAATGTGTATGTTAAAATATATTTATTCTATTTATTACTAATTCTTCAAATCAAAAAAATCCTAAAAAAATGTAATCAAATTTACGTCAGCAAATAAGTAATCAAAATGTGTTTATATAATTAATAATTAGAATTACATCGATTGTAAATGTAAATTGCACATAGAGATAAAAAAATCTAGCAACATTAAAGTAAATATTTAACAATTACACAAAGCTTTTCAATCACGCTCCATTTTGAAAACAAACCGTACCATTGTTATACGACAATTATGCAAATGTTTTGGCGCCATTTCGAATCAGTGCCGACAACCGTTCCCAATTTGCATCTTTTTAACACGTCTCATGATCTCTCAGCTATAGCGGCGCTGTAAAGCGAAACATGAGTTGCGTATGATTAAACGGTGCTTCGCTTCACGGTGATATTGGGCTGTTTGGTGAGATTTTAACCGGCGGGCAACTTTGACTGGGTCTGGAAGTCGTCATTAATTGTCAATTTGTACAAATGAGACGGTAATTTGCGGAGCTGTCGTTAGAGTTTATTCTTCGTTTTGATAAGATTACAGAATCTAAATATATAAAATTCCTATGAAGTTTGTCCTCGATTAACTCCAAAGCTACTCGACCGTCTTCATGAAAGTTGGCATTTATGATTATAATTTAGTACAATTTCAGAGATAATATAATTTTCGTATCGACTAATGGCCGTAGGGGGAGTTGGGGACCCTTGATACGATTTTTACTTAGACCCAATAAAAAGCGACATATTGACAGTAACATCCAATTTAATATTTATAATCTATACAATATATNACTGTATCTATGTGCCCCATGTATCAATGTACCCCATCTCCCCCTATTTTTTTTATTATAAATTAAATTATTGTCAATAATATTCACTAGCTGACCCGACCCAGTCATTCGCTGCTGAGGACCAGTTATTGAAAATGAGATTCAAAATTAAAACCAAATATGATATGTCTATAACAGCCGGTCCCACAGTTTGCTAACAAATAACTAATTTAAATCACCATCTATTCAAGACTGATGAAACTCACAATTGATAAATATAAAATTCGTAATTAGGAAATATTGAGGGCATTAATCCAAATATAATGATATTATCTCTCAAGTTGGACCAAATTATATATTAAAGGCATCTTTCATGAAGAACGGTTTAATAGTCTCGGAATTCATAATGTGAATATTAAAATCAGTTACGTACTTTAAAAAATCGAAGGCAAGGGTGTTCAAACTTGAACTGCTGGCGATCCACGTAAATATTGTTAGACTACGAATGATCGACTCTGAAGGGCGGCAAGTATGTGTGATGTAGAACTGTCATCTAGGCAGGCGTAGGTAAATCCCGTTAAAAAGAGTGATGAGAGGTTATTCTAGCCTAATTGAGGATCAAATAAAGTTTAGTTGTTTACGTTTTATTTATTTATTTTCATTTTATTTATTCAGGCTTAACAACAGAAAACAAATTACATTTACTTACCTATTTATTAAAAACAAAATCTGTGAATAGGTCTATACCGGCAAATTTTGTGCATTTGCGCTTGACCGATTTAGCAGCCCTAATCTAATGTTACACACAGATGCAAGAAGCTACTTTTTTCATATTTATAGATTGGTTACATTAAAAGTTTTGTATTTTTTGCTATCGCTTTCCTCTTGCAAAATATATAATCGCCGATCTCAGATAAAACATCACAGTCGCTTAATCAAGGCGATTGTGAACTGAAAGAAGCAAACGCTATAATCATGATAAACAATAATAAAACAGTCATTGCGATACAAAATAATGATTTAACTACCTCTTTATTTAACATTTGATCCGAGCATATCTATTAGGGGTCGTGCTGTGAGGTAATTGGGTTGTTTTGATCTCCGCAGACGTCGGGCGATTCTGGGGGATCGCAGGGGTTCGCGGGGCGGTCGGTAATTGAAGTATTTTCCCAACGTTTCGAGGGTTTGAGAGTGAATGGATTAGTTACCGGAGATAACGATCTTTGTGTGACGCAGTCTAATTGGTGGTTCCGATGAGTTTCTATTAGCAAGTATTATATTTGGTTTGAGATAATAATTTGTAACGCTTCTTGCTGTTTAGCCATTTGATTTAATGCTGAACATCATGATCATCTATACTAATATTATAAAGAGGTAAAGTTTGTGAGTTTGTGACGTTGTGATGTTGTGGCGTTGTAGGGGGTAATCTCAGGAACTACTGGTCTGATTTGTATAATTATTTCAATGTTATATAGCTCATTCATCGAGAATGGTTATAGGCTATATATCATCACGCTAAAATCAATAGGAGCTGAGCACAGATGAAAAATGTTTCAAAATCGGGATGTTTTTTCCTTTTGAGAACTGCTGCGTGTTAGTGTTGGTGTTAGTGTATCTATTCCACGCGAACGAAGTCGCGGGCAGAGGCTAGTCTTCTATATAAGTAAAATCATGACGTCTGCCGCTGTGTGCGTCACTCAAAAACTGCTGGATAGATTACGATCAATTTTTTTCTAATTCTACTTATAGATACTTGACCCTGAACCAAAAATATAGCACGATAACCTCACTGAAATAAAGTTATTAAAAATTTAAGAAATTATGATTTTTATAAGCACTTATTTTGCAATATGGGTTTTCTTGACAAGGAGAAATAGGGCAGTATGTTGTTTATGTTTTTGTTATGTATACAAATTACTAGCGGGCACGGCGCTTAAAATCACTTATGTATACTTACATTAGTTTAAGAACTTAGTTATTGGGATTAATAAAGTAAAAGGTTTATTATTTTTTGCTTTTCGGTTTTTTCGGTGGTTTAATTTTTTGTTAAAAAGTTTTTTGTTTTAAGGATATTTTAAGATATTGTTGATTTATATTAAATAAAAATAAGTGTATCACCTCTGCAACTTGAATTTTAATCTACCTTACTTCTCTAACTCAACCTTATAAGAATGAAACTCAATCTCTTAATATCGAATCAAAATCCGCCTAAGTCGAAATTCTCTATAAGTCAAAAACTCTATATCTCGTCTATATTGTCGACTCCTTTGATCTAGCATTAAACATTGATAAACTTTTGAAAAAGGAAAATGATTAAATTAAGATCAAAAGAGAAAAGTGAAAATGAATGAATTCATCTATAATATAAAAATTAAAATTAAATTATGGAAATGAAAATAAGATGGCAAATAAATAATCAAGGTATCAATTTACTGTATGCGTTGAAATAGTCATGAATATAAAATGTGTTTCATTGTTCTTTTGAATTTAAAAGCTACATGGTGAAATATGTCTAATGAGATGTGCCTGACTGCGAGCTCATTGTACAAAAGTTATACATATTATTGGATTAAAAAACTTACGGCAGCGGCTCAAGCCTAGGTTCGATCCCTCGGTAGGCAGCCCTTGAGTGCGTTGCTTGCGCGATACGGTGACACATAAATATACATCACCGCTACAACACTACACGATCAGCCCCACACACGTGCACGCCTACACGCTTACACATGAAAGTGGAAGGGTTTACTTTTTTCCCTTATCGAACTGAAAAACTCTCAATTTTCCGATAATAAATATATGGAGGAGTTGTTGAGGCGTGTATGCTTGGTACACATGTACGTTTCAACAACTCATACATATATGAATAGTTAGCTAAGTTAGCTAAGATAGGTCGCGATTTTGCATGCAACAGGCAACAGCCAAGCCGACGTGTGCCGTGCACCGTTGAGCTGGTTGCCAAAATAAAATCGGCTGAGCGCCTTAAGCGCTCGCCTTAGTAGTCCGGTGAAGCTGTTAAGACCTTGCTGGGTCAATAGCGTAGACATTTCGAAAAAAAAAAAAACTTATGCACTTTTCCCTCCTACTGAAGTCGCGTCGTCATTTAAATTACAATAACTATTGATAGAGTGGACAGATTTTAATGAAACAAAGACTAAAGTATTCTCGAGAATATGCTTTATTCACTCCTTTAGCAGTGATGCGTGTTGATACAAACATACAGACAGACAGGTAGACACAGATATACAGACAGAAAGACATACATTTGTAAAAGTGATTGAAATGTTTTTCATTACTTATTCCTAGACACTTGTAACTATTTTTTTCACGAAAATCGAAAAAGTATGTACATCATGACGCTAACTCCAATAGGAGCCGAGCACCAATGAATAATGTTCTAAATCGGGGTATTTTTTCCCCCTGAGACGCAGCGTCTTAGCGCTAGCTCGAAGTAATTATTCCACGGGGATAAAGTGGCGGGCAGAGTCTAGTTTAATAATAAACCTAGCTGATACATGTAACTCCTGATAGTGTGGTTTAGTGAATTCGAGAACGTGCACACCGTATTGTGGCCAAAAAATTTTGCTACTGTTACCACTTTCTATCTATCCGTATAATAAAAAGGCAAATATAACGTGCCTGTAGTTTTAGATTTTTGTTAAGGAAATATGTTGCGGATTTCTAGAAATAAGTAATAAAAGACGTTTAAATCATTTTTAGAAATGTCTGTCTGTCTGTTTGTATGCATACATACATCAATCACTATTAAAGCACAGCGCTCACGGTAAAACTTCACCAAGAAAATCATAAAGCAAATACTTGGGTCATATCTAGTTTTAATTTCATTAAAATCGGTCCACTCTATCAAAAGTTATTGTAATTTTAATAAGGACGCGAGTACAAGTGAAAAATAGATAAGTAAATGGACTTAATACATCCATATGATTTTATTATTCACTGTCTTTTTACATTAGGATCCTGCAGACTGAGTCGCGGGCACACCTACGTATGGAATAAATCCATATCTAGATCAAAAACCGTGACAAAACAATTGATTAAATTAATTACTGTTTTCAATCTACACTTCAATTGATAATAACGTATACTGAGAATGTATATTTTCGCAATATTTTACAATTTTTTATATGTACAAGGAATTAAGGGTGAAATTGTAACTGATGAAGATTCCGATACTAGAGAAAAGAATAGTGAGAAATATATCCTCAATTCTAACGGGTTACACAGAAGGTTTTTAGAAGATCTGGACGACACGGAATGGCACGTATCACATCTCAAAGATGTAGATTTTTGGAATAGAAAGAGTTCCTGCGAAGGCGAGACGTTCGAAGATAAAGTAAGCGAGTATAGGCGGATGTTGAAGAATGATGGAGCCTTAGTTGATTTTGTTTCCGCTGATCCCATACCGTTCAACGAAACCGATTTGATTGAAGATAATACTTGTAGAGTGACAATAAATGATTTGAAAAATAAATCAGAGAGTACAAATCAAGCTAATTCTTTGAAAGATAATTCCAGTGTACAAAGCAACCGAACCACAAAAAAAGGAGGGATTTTAAAATCAGATGAGAAGCATGAAAATAGATCTGTAACCAAGCAAGTTGATACTGCAACTACATTAGATAATAGACCGGCTTCGACGCAAAATAAAGGAGAAAGTGGCTCGGCTAAGGAGAAAAATAGGCGTGCAAGCGAATACATGTTCAGCTCAGCGGAGTACTATGATGAGATAGACGATTTTGACGAAGCATCGTGTCCGGACGCATTGGAGGTAATTACATTAGAGCTGGACCAGCTGAGAAACTATAAAGTTGAATGTGAGGCGATAGTTGAGTGGCGGAGTTTGCACTGAATATTTATTTTATGATCGTTTACAATTTTTAAAATTATGCTATTTTGCGATCTCTACAATTTTTTTCCTCGTTCATGTCACGTTACAGCCGGCCGCGGAATAGGGGTATAGTGAGAGGCGCTCGGCAAAAGCAGCCAAGACCAATTTATCATGTAAATGATTGTATATATCATGTATTTCGTACTCTAATCCACAGATTGAAATTAAAATTTATGGGGATATCTTTCTACTATTTATTATAACTACCAATCCAATTTTCTAATTATTAGGTTAAAATCTAAAACGCGATTTTAATACCCTAAATCAAATAATTTCCCGAACATTTTCAGTTAAAAGTCTACGATCTGAAAAAAAAGTTTCACCTGACTCGTAGTTTCATAAAACCATACAATGTGTGTATATATGGTATCTGTAGATATTGTGAATACTCTATTTATAACGTCGTCCGTTGTACTAAAAAATCGTATAACTCAGAAATACGTCAATTTGCTTAGTTTACTTTAATATCTATACGCTGATACTCTCTTTATAGCGTCTTTACTGTATTAGAGTTAGAAATTTTGAAGTTATACGGTTTCGAATGAAATTAGCAAAATTATGATCCTACTATTCCTAACCTTATAAAATTTGTAATTTCAATGCCTATTTTATTTGTAACATAATCGTAGTCTCAACTTACTACAACCAAATCAATCAATTCACCATCACATACCTACAACCAATTTTTTCTCTTTTTCTGTGGCAACCAATATTTTTACTGACATTATCAACTAGGTAACATGATATTTTTATAGTTTCTTTTTCTGACTTTAATGTTCCAACAGGATGGTAGCCCCTTTGTTAGGAGTTCACAGGCAATGTTTGTGATATCTCAGTATTAATTATCCGTGGCATTAGTTTACTTTTTATTTAAATACAGGGCGTAAAAAAAAATTAAAAGTCAAAATTTACAGAGTAAGCTTCGTAAGAAATTCTCAACAATTGAAGTGCCAAATAAAGTTTAAAATATATATATATATATATATATTCTCTACAACTAATTAATTTACGTGACGTGAAATATTAATTTAAGCCCAATTATAATGTGATCTAACTGTAACAATATATTTCAATTCAACGGTACATAAATTGTCAGCCCACTAATTAAAATAATTTATTAAAGCATATGGAACGCTCCAAAATGTATAAATGAAACTCATAGTGACATCTACTAGATTTATTTTGATATCGTTGAAGAAGGTAATTGCGTGAAAAAAAAGATTTTAAAAAGTTGTTAGTACAGCTAAAACGTAAAAGATGGCGTTAAATACAATTCATAAATTGTCATGCTACATGGCTACGGTTGCTACGCTTCTACGATAAAGGGTTTTAAAAACGGCTCTAGATGGCGTTAGTTTGTACGATAAAACTAATAAGTAGAAAATTGCATTTGTGTACAAGAAAATCAAGATATAGACCCTATTGAGGCACAAAATGTTGCACAAAATGAGAATAAATACTAATAAGCGTAGAATAAGGCCAGATTAGATTAAATGTTTTGTAGTAAATAATGCATCCAAAATTATTTTAAAAACCTAATCGTCTTGTCATTAAACTTAATGCAAATAATTTTGAATGCGCAATATAAATTACAAAACATTTAATCTGGCTACAAATGAAACATTGTATCGCTGTTAGTTTTGATATTATTAAAATAAAAATAACTCGTTGTATATTAATTATGAATATATTTTGATATGTTATGAAAAAGTATCTACACTAATTAACTTAATGTAATAGGTATTTGTATATACATGTAATGTTTTCCATATTTATGACATACTAGCGGGCCCGGCAGACGTTGTCTCGGCCTGAGTATGAAAAATACCTTGAACAAATTCAAAATATTCCCCATGAATAACTCTATCTACTGGTGAAAACCGTATTAAAGTTCGTTTAGTCGTTTTTGAGTTTATCGCAAACAGGCAGATAGACAGATGCGGTAGGGAAAGTGTATAATATGTATTAACACTTTATTATAAAAGATAGTCGCATATATCACAACTTTCATTATTAAACCTTTACTTGCGAATTGAACTAAAAAATAGTGTCACTGGTACTTAAGAAACATAATCATCATTATCATAATTTTTTTTATATCATATGGGAGGCAAACCAACATGCGGGTCACCTGTTGTTAAGCGATAACCGCCGTCCATATACACTAGCAACCCCAGAGGAGTCGCAAGTGCGTTGCCAGCCTGTGTATGAGGGAATGGAGAGAAAGGGAGAGGGGAAGGGAGAGGAGAGGGGAAGGGAGAGGAGAGGGGAAGGGAGAGGAGAGGGGAGGGGATATGGGTCTCCGGCAATCTCACTGACCGAACTAAACGCAACAATATAAGCACTGTCACTTCATGTCGGGTTTCTATGAGTCGGTGGTACTACCCCGGACGAGCCCACCCATTCAAGCTGAAACCAGTAATAACATCAGCGTGGCTCTACCACTACAGCCTGTAAGAAGGTAGTACTACAGAATCACAGGTTTTTCTGAAGGAAGTTATGGGCATAATCACCATGCCAGCCCACGAACAACTTTAATGTATATTTTATGAATATAATGTAGCTCATATGATTCGCTGATAATTTCCCTTTCTATATGGGAAATAATCTATAGAATCGTTTCAGTATTTTTCGAGTATATCCACTACTAACAAAAACTCAAATCTTTTTAATAATTAAAATCACAGTTGCAAATTTTGGAAGTCAAACCCTATTTAAGCACATTTAGCGGTTTTTTTTTGGCAAAAGATACAGTATATACATACGATTTCGCGTGATCGACATGCTAACAAGCGTGGCTAATCGAATTGCGCTTGCGTTAGACTAGTGACCCGTAGAACTGCAGCCTGTGTACCTCTAATATTGGTTTTTGCAACACATCATAACAACGATAATAATTTTAATTTGCAAATTATGAATTGTAAATAAATCATACCATAATTAAGTAGATACATTTTAAAATGAGCTCGTCCAATCTTTAGCCCTTCCTCATATTTAACGTTATTTAAAAAAATTGAAATTTGAAAGATATCTTAAAATTTCACACATGTAAAATATGAAGATCATAAAAAAACCTTATGGTTGGCAAAAATTTGGGGTGTAAGGGGTGTCAAATAACATCATAAGACTTGAGACACACAAGCCAACCTCACCTGCACGTGGTGCACCCTGCTGATCAACGAACGAGGCAATGGCGAAAGCGGGGTGGTAGGGTTTTACAGCCTGACTGGGTCGCAACCACCATGTACATTGCGAAAAAGCCCGTAATAGTGATTCGCTTCTACAGGTCGCGTTTCGGGATCAGCCTGTGCATATCCAGCTTTTTGCAGGCCGGCATGATAGTGGCGACCGGCGATGGATAGTGTGTCAATCGGTGGCCGCTATTATTTTTGGATTGCATTGTGCTTACCATCAGGCATAGTGCAGTCGTTTTGCTGTGCTACATAAAAAAAAATTGAACCTCGTTCTTAGTACATAAAAACTGGAAATCTAAAAAAAAAAAACATTATATAAACGACTAAAATTGGATTTAGTTCATTTTGAAATGTAGACTCTTATTTGTGTAGGCAGTCCACATAACTGTCTCAACTTTTTTTTTTAATTTAAAGGTTGGTAAAAATATAATATAAGTAACAACAATACGATTCATAATTCGCAACGAATATCTAACAAAGGAACACGACCGGTGTCGTCTTGGTGAAGGGATTCCCGTACACATGTACAGGGAACATAAGCCTCGCAATAATACTCGGTGGAAATTGTAAGGAAGGTATTATGAAGCCCCGAGGTGCGGGCCTACATTATCCGATGGAATATTTGCTTTAAGTAAAAATCAAGGTGTGTAGGTCATCGCCACGTTTAGTATGTTACGTTAAACTAATATCTAACAATGTAAATCTAACGTGACTATTTTTTACATTTTTGTAAAAAAAAAATTGTTGGAGGTGTCTGGGAATAAATAAGAAAATGTACTTAAATAAACATTAGAAATGTCTGTATGTCTGTTTATATGTTTGCATGAACTGCTTGTTGCTAAATTAAATGCACGTTCATGATAAAACCTTTTCAAAAAAATCATAAAGCATATCCTCGAATATTTTTTTTTCTACGCCTTAGACTAAGCAAGGTTTTAACAGCTTTACCGAGATATACCTCGAGTACCATTTGATATTTGTTTCGTTCAAATCGGTTCACTCTATCAGAAGTTACTGTAATTTTAGTACGAGAGAAATGTAGATGTATAAATGGACTTAATACCTTCAGGTGACTATTAATCGTTATTTTTCACTTATTGTTTCATGCGGATGAACGGTGCTAGCTAACAAGCTGTGTTAATCTATACATCTATACATATAATAAAAATGAAGTGTCTGTATATAATATCAAAATAAAAAAAGACCGATTGGGTATGAAAGTATACACGGTTCTGATAAGAAAAATACAATTTTTAACATTTTTGTCGGTCTGTCTGTCTGTCTGTTTGTTCCGGGTAATCTCCGAAACGGCTGAACCGATTTTGACAGGAATTTCACTGGCAGATAGATAAAATTACAGCGGGTGACATAGGCTACTCTAAATTAGACTGTGTTAACCGTGGCTTTGTCCGCAATGCTATCTTCAAAACGATTGGACCAATTTTCACAGAACTTTCACCAACAGATAACGGACATTATAACAGGTAATTTAGTTTATTTTGATTTAAACTAGTTGTTAACTGTGGCTTTACCTGCAGTACTATCTCCAAAACGGTTAGAGCGATCTTCAAGAAACTTTCATTAACAGATAGCTGACCTCTTAAAAAGTAATTCAAGCAATTTTAGTTTATACTAGCTCATAACCGTGGCTTCGCCTGCAGTACTATTTCCTAAACGGTTAGATCGACTTTCACGGGACTTAGACTGGTAGACAGCGAACCTTATGAAAAGTAATTGAGGTTATTCTATTTTAGACTACCTGTTACCTGCGACTTTATCTGTATGAAATTTAGCAAGATTTCAACTCATTCTTTATTTTTAATTAGGGATATAATTATCAACTTATTGATTACAATTCGTAATTGTAATTATTAGTAACTTCGAAGATAAACGAAGTCTTCCTAA
>JACEII010001248.1:0-10004 GCA_014332785.1 Antheraea mylitta | reverse complement strand
AACGTCGAAGACAGCTATTACTGTTGTGGTGATGTAACGGAATTTCTATTTGTGAAGCGGTGCGATTTTGACAACTTACTGATGTGAGTTAGTCAAATAATAATATGGAGTCAAGAATAAAGCTGTGGCACTAAATATCGCCTCTCTTGGCTATCAGAATTTATTAACTGAAAACTTTCCTAGTGCTATTAAGCCCAAGCTTGTCTATCATTCACCGACATAATGTTTGCGCCCGTGCAACCTTTTTTTTTTTGTTTATTTTATCTCAGGCTGGAATTTTCTAGGGGTAAGTTTTCGTTTAGGGAATTGTTTAGGTGCTGAACCAGGATCCAACCAATTATTAACATATATATTTTTTTTCATTGATTTTCACTGACTCCTCTTCCAGTAAAGGCCTCCTCTCAAATACTTATGGCATAAAAAATAAGCAAATCAAAGACTTCCCGCCTTTCTCTAATACTTGCGTAATAGTCGCCCATATACTGGTGATGAAGTTCTTTACCAGAAGCGGGTTGTTTTTTATTGTCATTAATGGTTAATCGATTTACCGGTTCTTCGTAATGGTGGAAATAATTTACAAGTTGTCATCATACTCAACTCATCAACTCATATTATTTAATATCCATCCTCGAAATTTGGTGATATCAGTGAATATTACGTAATGATTTGGATCACAAACAGCTTCATTAGTTTTAGATACGCTAATAGAAATTATGCCGTGTAAGTACCAGGCTCCCATTGCGTTAGTAGAGGCATCGCCTGTGACATCGGGTACGAAAACCATGAATCCTCCTCCACTATCGCCGTTACAGACTGTAGTTCCTAAGAGGCAGACAATACTTTCAGTAGAATTATTATTAGCTTAGCGTAAACTAAAATTCATGTTATTAATTAATTTTGTAAATTATGTATCACCTGTTAACCTGACTTGTTGTTCTGTCTAATTTAAACCAATTCTGCTGTTTTAAATACAAAATTGTATGTTTTGTTTGGATATTCGGTGAAATTATTTGTGATTATAGATTTTTGATACTAATCATTAAATCATATATATATTATGCATTACACAGGACGCAAACGAACAGGTGGGCCACCTGATCCTAATGATCACAACCCTTCATAGACACTGACAACACCAGGTGAGTCGTAAGTGCGTTGCTAGTCTGTGTTTGGTTTTTCACCTTAACCCAATATTTTAGACCTAATAGATATAGTAGAAGTACCTGAGTAACTTATTTGGGGCTAATTTGTATTAATTAAGGACATTAGAATTTTACTTTTGCTGTCTATAAAAGCTGCTACCTCTATCATGGATATGAAAGGTATTGGTATTGATTTATTACCATTCCTGTAACCGGCGCAGAATTTCTGATCGTTCAACAACCTTGAGAAGAATAATGGGTGGCTCTTTATACAGGTTAACTCGGAAACTTTTGGTATTCTCGCTTGGCGAAGTTGAGATGCTAATTGATTCATTTGATCAAATCCCCAACCAACAACCTGGAACACAATTGTTAAGCAATATAGTAATATTTTAAAGCAAGTTGTCATTTTAATTGATCTCACTAGTAACCAGTTTTTATGAGCATGTGAATGCAAATCCATTCCAATCCAATCCAGTAGTGGAGTAATATGAGTGTTTTTATTGTAATACTAATAATAGTTGTGCTATAGTGCACTATAGTGAAAGTAGTATATAGTCCTTATGTCTCAATATACCTCGTAGAGTCTTGGAACCACTAAGAATTTTTATCAAGATTTTTTTTTGTATTACAGGAGGCAAACTACCATATGGGTTAATAAATTATTTTAAGTGATTAGCGCCGTCCATAAGCACTAGCGATATCACGGGAGTCGCAAGTGCGTTGCTAGCCTGTGTTTGAAGGAAGGGAGGAAGGCAATAGGAGAGTTGCCTTCGACGCTCTCAGTGACGAAATGAAACGCAATATTGGACACACTATTACTTCATGTCGGTTATCTGTGAGAGAACGGTACTACCCGGGTAAGCCGACCATGCTGGAACCAGTAATATCTGCGGCGTGACTCTTAGATATTTCAGTTCATAAAGTGAATGTTGGCGTTTTTAGTTATATTTTTTTATAATAAGGTGAATAATAAGTAAATAAATAAATAATAAGGTGTAAGTCAGTTATATCTTACAACTGTATTTAAAATACTCACCGTTCCAAAATTACCTGCCTGAGGTAGTTTTCTATAAACATTGTCATGCCACAAACATGCCGGTTGTACATAATCAGTGTAAACAACTTCGGATTTTAGTTTAAGCAGGGCTACGTCATTGTTAAGCAGCCGGTATTCATACTGCTCATGGACTTTTATTTCTTGAACCTGGGAAGACGACGATAATTTGTAAAATTACTTTTGAATTGCTACCTATTTAAGGCCAACCAATAATAGTAAGGCAAAAGATCGTTAAAAAAACAAAATTTATGCTATAAAGACTGTACTCATAATTCCTCTTTTCCACATATGTTTCAACATAGTTTTTAGGGTTTTTTCAATGATTGCTTAAGGGTAGGACTGGTCTTCTTAGCAATGGCTTTTAAATTAACACTTTTTAGATAGCTAGTTAACACCGGGTTTCTGTTTGTCATTAACGCAATATTGGATGAGCTATATAATATATACTCAAAAAATCACTATGATATACTACTTATATATATATATATACTCACTCAGACACACATACCCATACACCTTTTTATTTGTGTTTTTCTTATATGTATTACTTTTATTGAATAAGATGTAGAAAGTCCTAGGTAACACATTGCTAGGGATGTTTATGTATTTTGGTTATTATATAATGGAAATTCCTTGGTTAAACCAATATTGTAATTACTACACATGTATTAAATTTGAACTAATTAATTAACTGTTGATTTCTGTATGAATAAATAAATAAATATAAAGTCTCTAAATAATATAAAATAGTTTACCTCCCTCTCCTGAGGATCAATGTCACCACCAATCAGATTATATTTACCAAGAATAACACTCAAAGAATTTGAGCTTCTTGGATCACCTCGAATGGTTACACAATGCGCCGCTGAAAAATTAAGCAATCTTTATACTGAATGGCTAAATGGTAATTAAAAAGTCAGAAAACGAGTAAATGTATCTCTCTTTAAAACATAATGTTTTGTTTATTGTTAATTTTTGCTTGATTAATACAGTAAAAATTTGTTAGTATATTTTTTTAATACATATGTGTTCGAAATGTAATTGAAGTCACAATTAACGAAGATTATAGCCCTGGATATAATGTTTAATATGATGATAATTATAAGACTCCAATTACGAAAAATATTACCTGTTAGAACCACTGTTTTCGATAACAAAGTTCCTCCACAAATGTAATTGATTAAAGTTCCATTTATTGTATATATAGCCGCATGCCATGGCCAGTCACCTGGTTTCGTAGGCTGACCGCTGACGATAAGTTCTATATGACTTACTTTACGCCTGCCACAGGAACTGCCAGATAAGTCGAGGTGATCTTCTGTTTTTGGGATTCCCAGAAAATGGCGATCTAAAATTTCCTGAAATGAAGGAAGGATAAATCATTTTAAAATATACATATTCACCCTAGTAGTTTTATGGTTAAATGAGGTGTGGAAAATATATTCATAAAGCAGGTGCCTAGTCATGAGTAGTGGAATTTGGGGTGTAAAGGGTGTTGAGTAACATCTTAAGACTAGAGCCAAGCCAAGCCAACCTCACCTGCACGTGGTGCACCCTGCTGATCAACGAAGGAGGCAATGGCGATAGCGGGGTGGTAGGGTTATACAGCCCGACTGGGTCGCAACCACCATGTACATGGTGAAAAAGCCCGTCATAGTGACTCGCTTTTGCGCGTCGCGTTTCGGGATCAGCCTGTGCATATCCAGTACCGGGTGACTTTCGTCATTATGGCCGGCATGACAGCGGCGACCGACGATGGATAATCTGTCTTTTGGTGGTCGCCACTGTTCTTGGATTGTACTATGCTTACCATCAGGCATAGTGCAGTCACTTTGTCGTGCTTCAATAAAAAAAAATAAAAATGCGTGTACAGGAACTATGGATTTAGAAACAGATGAATACGAAAAATTCATTTGGATTAAGGTTTTCTCATAAGAGTATTTATGTAAATAAAACTTTTTAACAAAAATAAAAACGACGTCAAAAAGTGTATTCAAAAAAGATTTACCAAAATACTTAAGTACCAATCTAAGTCTTGGATGCTTATATATTTACGAATATATCAATCACTGCACAATATTTCCTCGTGAATTTTGAGCATTTCTCGGGAGTATTTTTGAAATCCAAGTTTCACCGCTAATGATATAGAATTCTCTTGAAATTACGTTTTTTTAGAATATACAGAATACTTTTCAGATCGGGTTACAAGTGTCAAAATTTTGAGGTAACAAATATGTTTGAAAAACACTGCCGAATCGAGAACCAATTACTAGATATTATAATTTTACAGAGAATATTTAAGAAGTAGAAATTTCCAAAATTTGATTAAGTATTAATAGCGATGGGACGTCAAATAATTCAAATTAGTGTTGCGTTGAAAGTCATAAAAAGGTAAAATTGAATACTGAATGATTTTATGTTAGTTTGTTTGATGTAGATCTCACTACTCTACAGCGGCGGATACGATACTAATACCCAATCTCTCCCCTTGGAGAATGGTATATCCATACATGAATTTTCCAGATTCAAATCAACTCACCATTTGAGGATTGATACACTTTTCTACATTGTTGATGACAATGCTCTGAATATGCGGTAACTTGCCGAACTTATGTCCTACAATTATCAGTCTCATGATTCCTTGTCCTCGTTGAATAATGTCTATGTAAGTACTATTTGAATGCGAATAAATTCTTGCATTTCCAAGTTCATTCTGAAATGAGAAAGTAATGAGCTTGATTACAATGATTCCATCAATAACTCGAGCAAGAAACGTTACACATAACCTATTTGCATTATTCATATGTCTTATTGCAACTTTTTACCTTACTTTTGGCTTAATTCACTGTCCGGAGTTGTTGAATATAATACATTTGTTCGTACTAGTAGTGCCTTGTTGAAAATCAAATGTAACCCTATAACCAGGATTTAGAGCTACTTATAGGCATCCTGTCTTACTTAATTCAATTAGGCACAAACACAATGTAGGTGTACAAATAAATTGGTTAGATCATTGATGTATATAAAATCCAAGATGCATACTCAACGTCTCAAAATCCTTCACATAAAATATGCGCACAATTAAAAATTATGCACTCATTACAAATAGTCTCACGTTGCTTGTATTTTTGTGAAAACAACATTAAATCATCCGGGTAAGGTTGAATTTGCAAAATTATAAATTTATAGCATATCTATATTCACGTATGTATAGTTATATTGGCGAATTTTTGCGGACGGCTTTGAGCACTACTTTTATACTGTATACTGTGCGTCTTGGGTTTTTATGTCAATAATATTAAATGTAAATTTGTAGAAACTGAAATATCATCTAAATTCATGTCGAAACGGTTTATTCGTCTGCATTTTGTAATAGGTGTAATTTTCTTTAAGTGATTAAAATAGATAAATATAATATAGATAACTGCGACGTTAGTGGTATTGATTATATATTGTAGACTTAGAAAATCGTATTGTTATCTTAGTTTGAAAAGCCCCAAGCTATAAATATAAATAGCCTACTTAACAGAATTTTCGTTTATATAAAACTATCTGGGCGACCGAGTCTAGCTCGGTTCTTTAAAAAACATTTTTACAATTAATTGTTAGGTTTGTCTTCTAAAATTAATATTTTTTAGAGAAAAAAAATAATTAAAAGAAATATAATTTTGTACTGTAACTTAGATTCGAACTGAGGTTACACGGATTTTCGAAGCAACCGTTTTTCATCTGAGCTATTTTTGCTTTGACTACGCTGGCGAAATTTACCTTAATATTCAAAATATATTTTTTCATTGCCTGAAAACTCAGTTAAAAAAATCTATGAATAAAATCTAGCTAAATCGATTTATCTCATCCCCTAAACTACGTATATGCTAAGTTTCACGAAAATATATAACGCCGTTTCCGAGATCCTGAATATATACAAACATATAAATATACAAAAATTGTTAATTTAAAGGTATAAATATAGAACACTGGTACATTATTTTTAATTCGAATTTAATAAACATAGGTTAGAAGTAAAAAGAGACATCTAAGGTGCAAGTTGGAACGAAGAGGAAGGTCAATAGTTAAAAGTGAGGAATTAATGATAGTGAGATAAATATTTATACAAACATAAATTTAGCAGTTATCAGAAACAATTTGGGTTATCATTATAAGTCTAAACACGAAAACCACAATATATATACTAGTCTATACTAATATTATAAAGAGGTAAAGTTTGTGAGTTTGTGACAATGTAGGAGGTAATCTTAGAAACTACTGATCTGATTTTTAAAATTCTTTCAATGTTATATAGCTCATTTATGCAAGATGGTAACAGGCTATATATCACCACGCTAAAACCAACAGGAGAGGAGCACCAACGAAGAATGTTAAACAAATCGGTTTTTTTTCTCATGAGACCTTCCACTGCATGTTAGCGTTAGCCCAAAGTAACTATTCCACGCGAACGAAGTCGCGGGCAGAGGTTAGTTAGATATAATTAAACAAAAAGTAAGTAAATTTGAGTTTGAAGTTGAAGCTTTTTTGCATAAATTAAAAAGAATTAAATTGCAAAGAGTTTATGTAAAAGATTACTTTAATAGTTCTCCCGTTTACTACAGTTTTGAATATCCTCGGAATAATTATGGATGCCGGTGTATAAGATTATAAATAGTGTTTATACTCACCACAGCAACGAAGGCCTCTGAATCCAATTTCACTTGCACATTATACTTGTCAAAATACCCTGCATGTAGCGATATGAATAGTGAGTACAAAAATTTTTTTTCAGGTTGAGGATTTGATGAATACAATACCGTAATGTCATTATTCTCTTTGCATGGATACATTTCTAGTAAAGGATCACCAATTACACTTCTGCCTTGTTTTAGTATCGTAAGTACGATTATAAAAAGTTTTATTATTAGACGGTATTCTGACCACTGGTTATAATTTTTCATATTGCAATGATGGGAGTTCTTCTTCGGCGGTGTTCAGTTTTACAGACCTTAAGATTTGACAGAAGTACTACCACCGAGGGAACAGCTCCAAATATCGCGAAAAACATATGTAAGCGTAGGACCGTTTGCGTCACTCACGATCCAATTATGTTTTAGGTTTAATATGTAATTATAACAGTACACGAAAGATTATTCTTTCTCTAATCTTGTTAAATGCTCGTCAATTCTGTCTCTTTTATCATTACTCTCTCTTATCTAATGTCAGTTGTAAACGTGTCAACTAGTGACGTCTATCAGTGTCACACATTAACCGTTGCTGATTACAATATTGAATTTGGTAATTTTTACTCCTTACAGTTCATAAATATAGAGATCTTGACCTCCTGGTTCCTTTTAACGGATTCTGTAAGAGAGTAGTTATTTACATTATAAGAAAAGTATTTGTGGAAACGTAATTGTAAGTCGTGTTGGCCTAGTGGTTTGACTAGTGGAATATTATTTCGATCTCCGCAAGTTCGAATCCCGGCATGCACTAACGAATTTTTAGGAATTCGCTTAATTTTAGTAATTTAAATTTGGAATTGGATGGATCGCTGATCGTGTTAAAATTGTGGTAGCACCACTGCCATACGTCTTTCTGCCGCGAAGTTAAAGCCTCTTTGTCCTTTTTTTTGACCATAGGAGTATGGATTGACAAGACACGTACAGGAATAATACGTATAAATCTATTAGATGCTATCCATTAGTCAGCTGCGTTGACTTGATAAAATTATTTAAGTCGCAGAGACCATTTAAAATTCCATGGAATTGGATCTTTCATAAATGGATTTGGAACACTATTGGCTGACGGTGAAAGAAAACATCGTGAGGAAACCTAAAACTAAGAAATGTTCTTGTAGTACTACTGTATGTGGGAAAATACCTTCCTTCGTTCCTGCAGTGGGTCTCTTACGGGCTGATGATGATGAAGATGATAATTGTTAAGGATATCTTAAATAAGAATGTTTAGAAAATGTAATCTCTATATCCCAGCATATAAGGTTTTAAATTACTCTGTGTTGAAATTTAGTATCAAGTTGTCAGGAGTTGAAAGAAAGAATAATGATAAATATTATTCACCAGGTATACTGGTGATCTTTAAGTCCCTTACTAATATGAGAATATAACTTACTAATATGAATGAAGTGCAGAAAGCTATTTATTTTAAATAAATTGCATTAGAAGTACATTAAATTAATTAAAATATGCATTACTCACACTAATGCTTAAATTTTACATAACATATACACACATGTAAATAAAGAAGACAATTTGACATCCGTCAATAACTAACATCAAAAAAGGTTCCTATATGATCGACCGTATATATATTTTAACTCTTACGTTCCAATTACCCTTTTTCATCGTACATTCAACAATGATATCATAACATATAACTATTATTATAATATTTATAACATGACTTACGTTACATACCTTACATACTCTTTGAATTTAACTGGTCAAATTACAGGTTAATTTTACAATAATATAATAATTTTAACATGAATTACGTTGCATACCGCATTGCGTACGTTGCTTACCGTATATGTCCTTTGAAATCAGTTGGTCAAATTGTAGGTTAATTTTATAATCATGTAACTACTAATAATATGTAATATACATTAATAATTAATTGACTGAAATTGACTGAAATTTTTCACTGAAATTATTACTATTCTCTTTGGGTTTATTGGATGTCAAAATTGCGTTTCGTTCGGTCAGTGAGAGTGCCGGAGACCCATCTACCTTTCCCTCCCCCTTCCTCCTGCCCCTCCTGCCCCCTCCCCCCAACCCCAACCTCCTATGTCCCTGTCTATGGGCGGTGGTGATCACTTAACATCAAGTGACCCATCTCTTCGTTTGCCTCCTATGTTATAAAAAAAGAAAAAATAAATTCCATATCACCCAGAAATACAACCCACTCATGGTGTCGTGTAAAATTAATTGAAAATTGTGTCATGAGTTGGGATAAATTTCTCTAGTTCCGTAGAGTTATGTGTAATTGGAATTTGAGAGCTTTGCCACCAGTTTTTTGTTTTAAATTTATAATTAATTTCAATTTTCATTTACACATAGTTTTTTTTATGTTTATAAAATTAAAGATTTTGACAAATGGCAAATAACTGAGTAGCCATGATGAAAACATTTCATTATAGAAGACCCTTTGACAAAATAACCATAATAAAGTCAAACTTTAAAAGATCAATGAACTTTGATCGAATGTCGACCACTGGGCGCCCACTAGTAAGAATAAATTCGCATTTATTTATTCTGCCAAAACTTAAGAACAAAAAAACCTACTCTTTCGGATACTATGCTTATTGAAGTTGTAACAGGCTTAAACTGTGACAAATTACTTAGGATTCAATGGTTTCTATGTACAACTTTTCCAATCTTTAATAAAACCAGAACAATCACAACCATATAAGTGGCAATATATTAAGTAACGTTTGAGAGTACACTCACCTATATTAATCTTAGTGAAATGTCGTTCTATCGCTGATCGTGTTAAAAGTGTGGTAGCACCACTGCCATACGTCTTTCTGCCGCGAAGTTAAAAGATAGAAGTATGGATTGACAAGACACGTACAGGAATAAAACGTATAAATCTATTAGATGCTATCCATTAGTCAGCTGCGTTGACTTGATAAAATTATATAAGTGGCAGAGACCATTTAAATGTGAGAGACGTTTGTTATTGATAGGCAAATATATTAAATGAATATGATATTATTTACGCCAAATTATTTGATATAACAAACACTGTAACTATACGAAATATTTTGTGTTCTCTTTTATAAATTGGGAATC
>JACEII010001247.1:8290-18301 GCA_014332785.1 Antheraea mylitta | reverse complement strand
TGTACCGCCCGCTGCATGGTAGGAGTGGCTAGGGATCGGCCCTGCTATCTTCCTGAGAACCGCCCCTGCAGCAACTTGACAAAAGGTGTTCGATAAGCTCCATCCTAATAGGCAGGGAAGCTGGTGCACAACCAAGGCTTCCCTGATCAGTAGCCTAATACGCCTAAGCAAAGCACTATCGCGGGTGTAACGCGTGATATAGGTTGGTATTGGTAAGTTGTAAAGCCACGCTGAAGCTATAACTGGTCTCAGCATGAATGGGTCGGTTCGCCCGGGGTACCACCCGATCCATAGAAATACCGTCGTGAAATAACAGTGCTTGCATTGTTGCGTTTCGTTCGGTCAGTAAGAGCACCGGAAGCTCACATCTCCCTTCTCCCTCCCCCTTCCCCACCAACGTCATCTGGCAACGCACTTACAACTCCTCTGGTATTACTAGTTTCTAGTACAGTGGTGATCGCTGAACATCAGGTGACCCTCCTGTTTAATTGACTCCTATGGTAAAAAGTAGCGATCTAGTAATAATACTTATTTTAGTAGAATCCAATGAGTAGTTTTAAATATTAACTCCTACAAACATATAACATAGACCTTTCCTCTTTATGATAGTTATATGTTAGAGGTTATGTAAAAATACGTTATTTCTGTTCGAATTTTCGATAAAATATCAGATTGTTTACGATCTTTTTAGCAGGCGAATCGTGACTTCAATGAATTATTCACAAGTAACTTTGAATAAATAGACCTTTTGATATTTATGACATTTCTCGAATGTACCAAACGACGTACATTTACATCTTATACATCTATGAACTTTTCTATACATGTACAGCATTTTCCTATATTTCATCATATAGATAAACGAGTAATAATCTTGAATATTGATTTTGAAATCTCTCATTGAAACGATTTTTAAATACCCAACATGTACATTTCTATTCAACTGGTGTCCTCTGTCTGTCGGTTTGTTCGCGACAAGCTTCAAAAGTACTGAGTAGATTATAATGAGGATTTCATTAATAGCTAGAATTATACACAAGGAAGGTTTAGGTATATAAAGTTATCAAGATTTTTTTATGAATTGGTTGAAATATAATAATAAATGTTGGAAGTGTCGGAAAAAGTCAAGCCGCCGAGCCTGGGAGCTTTCTTCGAAAACGCTGTCTAATCCCTTTGAGATATAACAAAACAATTAAGATAATAAACGACACAGACGAAGTCGTGGGTAAACACTAGTGTTCCTATAGTATTAACAACTACTGGTGATTTATAAGAAAGTTATGAAAATTTCAAGCTATAGATAATCTGAGAATATGTCTTAAAAATCTTATTATAGATATAATATACCCTTGCATATTGTCACTATAATTAAGTTTATTGCGACAGTACAAAAAGTAATAGCTTGTCTGTTCCGCAAGAAATTGTATTATGGAACTACCTTCAATGTGGTATAATACATTTATGATCTAATGTCTTATTAGAAAGCTCTTCCATCTTCAAAATTACTATCAATATGTACCATATATAATGTTGAATAATAACTTGATAATTATGTATATATATAATCTTCAAATGTTGTATAAGTCAACAAAATAATCATTAAAATAAGGTATGGTTATGGTATCTGGATACTGATAACAGGTACAAAATCATAATAGACAGAATGCCTGTTGGAGAATAAATTGCACAGCATCAACACACAGGATGTACCTGTAACAATCATTGTTGGAGGTACATCCTGTGTTGTACGATTTCGTACGATTTATACAGACACAAGATTCCCTTAAACCTTAAACGCCCCTGACCTTCCATTGGTCTGGAAATAAGCGTGAAGAATCCCATTTCAACAAGAAAAAAACTGTAAATAAAGAAACACTGCGAAAGCGTGAGTCACTGAAGCAGTTAATCTCAACGACGTGTATGTAAACATGAAATATAAAATCAATCTGGGAGTTAACTCAACAATGATTGCTACAGCTACAGGTACATCCTATGTGTTGATACTGTGCAATTTATTCGCCGTCAGGCATTCTGCCAAAACTATAACCTAAGCAATAAAATAAAATTCCTAATAGTCCAACGACGCGCAATACGTAGATTGCGTGGAAGTTTTGATTCGACCAGAAGTAATATTCTGTGATGCACACGATTTTTATGTTCATCTTATTGTTTACTAAACTCTGTCCGCGTCTTCATTAGCGTGGAATAGTTAGTTAGCCACGTTAACACGCAGCGGAAGCTCTCAAAGAAAGAAAACTCTGATTTTGAAACATTCTTCATTGGTGATCCGAACCTATTGGTCTTAGCGTGGTATGTAGTCTGTAACCATCTTCAATAAATGAGCTATATAACACTGAAAGAATTTTTCAAATCGGACCAGTAGTTCGTGAGATTACCCCCTACAACGTGACAAACTCACAAACTTTACCTCTTTATAATATGGTGGCGCTTACTAGCAATAAATCTTAGTTACATGAATACTGTCAGTTTGTTATACGTAGCACAAATTTTAAACAAAGTTTCAACGACTTGTATACAAATTATTAGCGAATGTTTTTCTGGATTATGTGGTTGTACATATATGCATTTTTAGTATTTTTCAATCTAAAATTCGTCTAGGTATGTGACATTCTTGAGGCGACAGAGGTAGCTCCAAGAGCCTATCTTCCATATTGCACAAGTCTGGCGGACGGAGGAGACGGCCGGTGTGTTTGCTGATGAGAGTGGGCCCGGTTGAAGCGTTTTCTTTTGTTTTATATCAAAGGAGACACCTGATGTTAAGTGATCACCACCGTCCATAGACAATAGCAACATCAGGGGAGCCGCTAGTGCATTGCTAGCCTGTGTATGGAGTAGGGAGAGGGGAAAGGAGGTGGGACTCCGGCGCTCTCACTGACCGAACAAAATGCAACAAGGCAAGCACCGTTACTTCAAGTCAGTTTACTGTGAGAGGGCGGTACTACCTCGGACGAGCCGATCCATTCATGTTGAAACCACTACTAGCTTCAACGTGGCTCTACCACCTACCTTTTCTGCCACTTGGCCACCCGTTAGTGAGGTACGATGACGTCTGTAGAGATCTCGTATCGCCCCAACAATAACGGTACACGTATAGCACGGGGTTTCAGTTCATGCGAGTCGGACATATATACTCTTTCCCCCGGGAGGGTGGGTACCCATAAAGTACTTCCCCACGTAAATAAAGGTAAGTTACATTCTTCTTAAACTGTACCGTACACACTAGCATATAATATAACAACTTAGCCAAACCAGGATAAAGCAATAACATATACATATATTGTGAAAAGATAAAAGACCTTCATAGTTTATTGAAGTGAAAAGTCTTTAAACACGTTGAGCGATTATTAGTAGATTAAAAACTTACGATACGCTAGTAACGCAGTGCGCTTTGTCAGTAATATTGATATTTTGTACTGAGGTTGTGCAAACCATCATGTCTTTGATTAATTAATTAACTTTATAAAAATATATACAATTATTGTTCGGAGTGCCAATAGATGTTACCAGATTAATATTAATAATAATTTGCAAATAGTGAAATTTAAATAAATCAGACTATAATTGATTTAAAAATTGAAAAAAGAACACAGTTATTCCATTGTTTCGAGTCTCCACAGAAATGGATTCCACCGATAGAAATCGGTACTCCTTATTATGACTGCCTCGACTTTTTTCATCATGGCTCTTAGTTGTTATAGACTGCGTTACTATTGTAATATAACGAGATTACAAGAAATAAACAGAATCTTAGTTAATAAAAAAGTGTAACTTCTTAAAGTAATGCCCAAATACAACCATGTTGACAAAGAAAATAATTCCGACCACAATCGTCGTTGACACGTTGAATGCATATTATCTTCTTTGTAGAGATTTTTGGATGAATACTTTGCTCAAGAGATTATTCCGCACCTTCATGGTACAGTAAAGATAAAAATTTATTATATAATTCTTTGTTCGTACCGAGAATGAGGTTACGTGTATCTGTGGCTTCGTAGACCATCCCTCCTTAATAAAATTATTTAGCTCTGTGATTCTGCGAGCGTCTTTAAAAAATATTGTATAGATTTCGATCAAATTATTATTGTTTTACTTTTTACACTTTTATATCTGTGGATCCACTAAAAACGAATATATTATCTATGTTTTGTAATAATATATAGCATGAAAGATAAACCAGATTGAGTTGCTTGCCGGTTCTTCTCGATAACTGGGTTGTTTCCAAACCAGTGGTAGTTTTGACGTTCATAAGTGCCTTATTAGGACCTAAACTGAATAAAGTATTTTTGATTTGATTTGAAAAAGAAATCAATAACTTATTCGAACGCTTTTATATTTGAAAGAGTTTTAATTTTTTTTAAATATGAAAGACCTATTTCTTTATAATCACAATTTATTTCCTTCATTTTTTTATTTATATATATGTATATATATATCACATACGAGGCAAACGAGCAGGTGGGTCACCTAATGTTAAGTGATCACCACTGCCCATAGACACTCGCAACACCAAGGGAGTCATGGGGGAGAAAAAGGCAAGAGGAGAGGTGGTATTATGGCGCTGTCACTAACCGATCGAAACGCAACAATGCAAGCACTGGTACTTCACGTCGGTTTTCTGTGAGAAGGTGGTACTACTCCAGGAGAGGTGACCCGACCCATTCATACTGAAGTTAGCAATAGCTTCAGAGTGGATCTACCACCCACTAAATTAAGTAATTTTTAATACATCATTACTTAAACATCAAAACGAGTGATTACATATTATAAAACAGTCCTCTGCCACGTCTATCTGTCTGTTCGCGATAAACTCAAAAACTACTGAATGGATTTTATGCCGTTTTCACCAATAGATAAAATGATTCATGAGTAAGGTTTGGATATACAATTTGTCAAGGTTTTTTTTATTATAATGGCGCGGGCGGCAGATAACGTCCGCCGGACCCGCTAGTAATATATATAATTATATTAAAATCAATAATTAGTATACATGTGTTAAATTAGTTCCTGAATCCAACATGTTTGATATGGTATGATATATTCAGCTGCGCTTAATGCATTCACGTCGATAAGTATTAGTCATTGACCAGTTCAATATTTTAATAACTGGTTATCATACAAGCTTGTCAGGATATAAATAAATATCATTCTTTATGTAAAAATCTGAATCATTTTAATCTTTATTGAAATGTATTTTTTTAATTAATTTCATATATTCTTTATCTGACCACCATAGGTTTGCAAATCCAGACAATTTTATATACAACCGTCAATCATGAGAAAATTCCTGATCGTCGAAGGGATGACTCTATAAAAATATTTTATAAGCATTTCTGTTTAATTAGAATAAAAGCATTGAATAATCATTCATTCCATAGAAGAGAATCAATTAATTTATAATACCTAATTACATATTAGATTTCATTCAGCTATTCGCTTTGTGCTTGGGTTCAAAGCTATTCAAAAGATAAGGGGTCTACCTAGTACAGTAAAAATTGGTAAGGGGTCGACGAAATAAAAAAGTTTGAGGACCACTGGGTTACAAGAATGCCTTAAAAACTATATGAAGACTAGAGAATTACTTTAGTAGAAAACTTATGCCAGTTTCTACGGTATTCTACCACTATTACACATATTTCAAACGCAAATAATGCTCGTTCCACTGTATTCTGGTCCGAAAAGTGTTGATTAACAACATTTACTAACGTTTCAACTGAGTTCTCTAATGAGTCACTTATCTTTTTACAATATTAAGAATCAAACAGGCACACAGTCAATCATATGTTATGTGGTGACTGTAACCATCAGTATGTATGAATATATCTCGACTGATACTCAGTATTATTACCTCGGACATTGTGTGTGTATACATTGTATAATACGATATTTGTGGCTGGTTATTTCGATATAATATTTTACATAAGAAGTTATCCAGTAAATTACCCATTTTTTTAAGTGAAACTTCTAATGAGAGGGCTTTGAAATTCCGATCTCCAACATTTTTGTGTGACGAAAAGTGGTCTGGGTAAACACTGTGCCGGGTAGAGTGTTGTAAACACCAGTTCTCGTCCGATTACCAAAGTTAAGCATAGTCCAGCGCGGTCAGTACTTGCATGGGTAACGTCCTGGGAACACCGTGTGACGTTGGCTTCTTGTAGTATTTTTAATTTGAATTATTTCCTACCAGCGAGCCTGACGGACGTTGTCCCACCCTGATGACAAAAAGACAACCTTGACAAATTATATATCTAAATCTTCCTAATGTATCATTTTATCTAGTTCCATTTTTATCGTGTGCCGGACGACATACCCTATTTTTTTTTGTGAAACATCGCGATTATATTATATTAACCTATAACACAACGTTTGCTTGGTTAGACTTCACGGAAGAACCACTATTAGTAATGAACTGACGTCACAGAAAATTGGAACAAATAACGCCGACACGCTGTCCAGCGGGCATCAAGCATTCACGAACGATGACCTTCGTATGAGTACTTGTGTACGATTGCGTTCGATTGATTGACGCCCTACGCATCGACCCAAATGCGTTCCAGGAATTAAACATCACTCGATTGTTGGGTTTTCTTTATTGAAAACACCATTATATTATATACTCCGTGTACATAGTATTATAAAGTACACTGATATTCAAAACATTTAAATAAACTAGTATACAATAAAGATATAACATCTTATATAACAACTAGCGAATTGTCGCCCGATTCGTAAGGCATTAAAAAAGTGGCAAAATATGAAACGAATCCAAAAATTAAAGCAATTGGCCCTCCATACCTATATGAAAAATTTTGCATCGAATGGTCGTAGTTCAATGTGTGATTGAGCCTCAAAAGAAACTATATTTTCCTATATATATATATATATATATATATATTATTTATATTTTCCTAACTATATTATCCTAATTTATATATAGATTACCCTTTCTTATACACAACGATAAAAAAATATTTTTATTAATATTAATCACTAGCCTCTGCCCGCGACTTCGTTTGCGTGGTATAGTTAGTTTGGGCTAACGCTAATCTAGTCCGGTGAAGTTGTTAAGACCTTGCTGGGTCAATAGCGTAGTCATTTCGAAAAAAAAAAGCTAACGCTAATATGCAGTGGTAGCTCTCAAGAGAAAAAAAAACGATTTTGAATCTTTATTCATTGTGCTCCTCTCCTATTGGTTCTAGCGTGATGATCTATAACCTTCCTCGACAAATGGGCTATATAACACTAAAAGATTTTTTCAAATCGGACCAGTAGTTTCTGAGATTACACCCTACAATGTCACAAACTCACAACCTCTTTATAATATTAAGTATACATTTCAACTCCTGTCATCATAATTTTAAAGCGATGATGGCTTATTGGTGAAACCTATAATGAACTTGACTTATTAGCAAAGAAATACATCGTACTGATATCATGGTATGGTGGTAGAGCATATTCTAATATCAGCTTAGCCAGCTTACCACCCTCGGGATTAAAATCTTTTGTCAAACACTCTAACAGATATGTTCTAACAACTGTACTTGAGAGCCTGTGTCTTTCTAAGTTTAGTATATTACTATCATAAGCCATATCGCCACTTAATATCAGGAGAAAATGTAAATAAACATTTAGTGTACAGGCTATCGAGAAATTACGTCTCACGTTAAAAAGCGAGAGACGATCAATACTACGATAAATGGGGGAACGAACGAGTCATAAGCGTCGTGATATCACATGTACAAGCTATTACTAGCTTCAGCATGAATGGTTCGGCTCACCCAGGATACTACCACCCGACCCAAAGATACACCGACGTGAAATAACAGTGCTTGCTTGAAAACACTGGGGGCCCACCTCTCTTCACCTTCCCCCTCTCCGCTACCCTTCCCTCCTGCCAGCACAGGCTTGTAACGCATTTGCGACTCCCCTGGTGTTGCAAGTGTCTATAAAAGGTGGTGATCACTTAACATCAGGTGACCCACCTGTTCGTTTTCCTAATATGATATAAAAAAAAAAAATCTAAAGTATTAATATTCTAAAATTTAAATGTAGAGTAATACTTTAAATTTTTATAGCCTCTATTCACATAATTATAAAGATTACATTTAATTGTATCACTTTTTTTCACATGGTGACCAAGCAATTTCACTTTCGTTGTACCTGGAATGTTGTACTTCGGCCACCTTTGATGTATACCAATGATATATGCCGAAAGATATAACGCCTTTGAAGTTTTAAATGGGTTCAAAGTTCGTGAACATGGATGATTTAATTTTATATCATCTGATCTGTATTTTTGTAATGTTTGCTTTATAATGCTAATAATGTGTTGCAAGGCCGAGAAAACAGTTTGAGGAAAGTAACTACTCAAGCTGAAGACATTTTTTTTTGTAGTACAGCAAAGTGACTGCACTCTACCTGATGGTGAGCACAGTACAATCCAAAAACAATGGCGACCACATCCCTCGGCGGTTGCCGCTGTCATGCCGGCCTGCGTAAATGTCTGTTCACGTTACGCTTAAAGGACCCCATTTTATACGAAGGAGGGAACACACTAGCCGGGAGATTGTTCCATAGCTTCATGGTACGGCAAAAATAAGAAGTTGGGAACTTTTTAGTTCGTGCCCAGATAGGATTTACCGTAAAACTATGGCTCTGCATAACATTCGCCATGACACAGACGGTAGAACACGCTCAGTGAGGCATTATATATAATTTAGCTCAACAAAAACTCACATTCATTGTAGGATCGAACCATTTACCCATCATCTAATATTAAATTGAACTTGGACGGCATTTTAACTGCGTAAATTCAAATGCCGAACTTAGACTTCTTAAACAAACGTTACTATGATGATTTTTAAATTGATACTTACAAATCTTGTAAATTTCCTTTACTACATAAATTATACAGTCATATTTATAAACATAGAATATATAGTAATGATAACATTATAGTGGAGTAGTATAGTACGAAGCTTTTTGGCCATTCTCCAATAAAACAATCAGGCGTAACGAATTAAAATATATAAACACAAAGTAAAATTTATTGTGCCACATCCAGACGTGCTTTTTTTCTACGTTCATTTCTTATTTCATTTATTGTCTGTATCTTTGGCGAGTTTGTTTGATATAATCATTAACTTTTTAAATTAACTGTGGAAATGTAGTGGGAAAACGGTTAATGTATATTAAAAAAATGAGCCGTCACGAGACGCCTGGCAGATGTGAAACATCGAATTTGTCTTGTATAATTAATATGCATAGGAACCCATTACGACAGAAATCAACTATAGCATAATAAAAAGATAAAGCACTACAGATTTGTTCGATAAAGTAATTACTGTTTATTACATAAATATTCATACTAATTAAATACAAAAATTCAGCTGGGCGCAGGGGCGGTGTGTTTGGCGGCATTTATCAAAGCGTACTACGTCGTCGGCGCATGCCGCGTAACACTACTAGAACGAGTGGCTTACAAAACAGTTCAAATCTTATGTTTATACAGGTAGGGTTGCAAATGTTTTTGAGGATTTCGTTAATAGTGCAAAATTCGTCTTTGCGTCGCCATGCCAAAAATCAGGTATACTCTCCGCCTATAGATGTTTCACATCAAAAAATGATTGATATAATACAACACATTTTAACCGATCACCATATGAATTGGCATAATTAGTTTTTTCCCCCTTTTATGCAAACCATTTTACTACAACCCGTCACAAGATGACGCTAAATTATTAATTTATAGTTACCAAATTTATATTTTAATCAAATCCAGTTACTTGGTAATGTATAATATATAAAAGCTACTCATTCGAATCTCGTTAAGTCAAATTTCGATAAGCCGCAATAATTTACAACATTAAAAACTTCAAACTTAAACTTCCATTGTTCGAAATCCGTGCCCTCGATAAGTCGTAATGATGACTATTTTCTTACAAGATATCAAAAAAGAAGCTGAACTCTTGAAGAAAAGAGAATCGGGAAGAA
>JACEII010001246.1:0-10014 GCA_014332785.1 Antheraea mylitta | reverse complement strand
CCGCTCTCTCCTCGCTTCTGTCGTCTACGGGTTCAGTCGCGTTAACATCCTCCCCCCCATCGAAACTAGACGTTTCGAGAAGGTTTGTAGTTATGAGTGGGCAAATTTTATTAATGGCTCGCCGTACAGTGCCCCTGCTAGTAGTGACCTCAACCACTCTTGTTACTCCATCGGCTCCCGGGAGGAGTTTATGGATGCGTCCCAAACGCCAGCTTAATGGAGGCAGATTGGTTTCTTTGAGAACCACTAAGTCTCCTTCTTTGACTCCTTCCTTGTCGAGTTTCCACTTCGTTCGTTGTTGCATTTCGTTAAGGTATTCGTGACGCCAACGCTCCCAAAAATGCTGGCGCATTTGTTCAATATGCTGGTATCTGTTTAATTTATTGATGTTGACTTCTCGTAACAATGGTGATGGTAATGATGTTAGTGGTCTCCCAATGAGAAAGTGACCCGGCGTTAGTGGGTTCAAGTCATTAGGGTCCGTAGATAGTGGTGTTAATGGTCTAGAGTTGAGAATGGCCTCTATTTGGGTGAACAGGGTGGATAGCTCCTCAAAGGTCAAATGTTGATTTCCCAAAATCCTCGTCATATGAAATTTTGCAGACTTTACGCCTGCCTCCCAGAGTCCACCAAAATGCGGCGAATAAGGGGGTACGAATTTGAATTCTATGCCTTCATTGGATGTGAAAGAAGATACGTCTTCACTGCTTGATTTCAAAAAAATTGCTAATTCATTATTTGCGCCTACAAAGTTGGTACCATTATCACAGTACAATTTACTGGGTTTTCCCCTACGTGAAATAAATCGTCGCAAGCAAAGTATAAAAATATCAGATGTGAGATCACTAGCAAGTTCTAAATGCAAGGCTTTGGTTGCCAAACAAACAAAAAGGCATAAGTAACACTTACTAATTCGACATCCACGACCTTTGCGATCGGTAATATAAAAGGGACCAGCAAAGTCGACACCGCTTACTTGGAACGGAAGATTCGGCGTTACCCTAGGAGCAGGTAAGTTTCCCATGATCGGATTAATAATTTGAGCCTTCAAAATTCTACATCGGAGGCAATTGTTTACCACCTTCTTAGCTAAATTTTTTCCCTTTAAAGGCCAAAAGCGTTGTCTTATATCATTCAAAAGTAATTGTGGCCCGCAATGTAGAAGTTTTCTATGTGTATGTATAAAAGTAATTTAGTAAAATTGTGATTTGACTCTAATAAAGCCGGATGTTTCTTTGTATAAATCTCAAGAGAATTTTGGATACGACCCCCAACACGAAGTATACCGTATTGATCAATAAATGGGGTAAGTGATAATATATTTGATTTATTTGATAAATGCCTTTGCTTAGATAAAATTAACAATTCATTGTGAAAGCATTCCATTTGATGTAAATTGACTAATTTTCTTAATGACATTTCTAATTCTTCACAGGTTAAAGGACCAAGCCTCTTAACACTTGAATTACGGAGATTAAAAGTAAAACGTATGACATATGCTAATACTCTTTGTAAGGTAAGTAATTTTGAATATCTATCAAAATCGATTAATTTATTTATTTGTGTAGATTTTTTAGTACAATTAGATGCATATTCTGTATGAGTAGTAGATGTAGTGCATGTTGTAGATATGTTGTAGGTAGTAATTTTAGGGTAAGCTTTTCTTTCAGGAAAATCAGTTGTTGGAGTGAAATTTTGTGGCCAGTGTTCTGGACTCATTTTTAGAAAGACAGGCCCGTTCCACCATAATGTGGCTCGTTTAATATTTTTTGGGTCTAAACCTCTTGAAGCCATGTCAGCAGGATTTTGTTGTCCTGTCACATGCCTCCAAGCACTAGTTGGAGTGCGATCTTGAATTTCACTTACGCGATTAGCAACGAATGTTTGGAGATCACAAGGTTGAGATGCTAACCAGCACAAAACAACAGTTGAATCTGTCCAATAAACTAAGTTTGATATATTATATCGAAGAGAGGTTTTAACCTTATCACACAAGCGAGCTGCTAGTTGCGCAGCACAGAGTTCTAAACGTGGGATAGTTATAGATTTTAATGGAGCTACCTTTGTTTTTGCACATAAAAGTCTAACTAAAACGGTGCCAGATTCATTAATTGATCTCATATAAACGCAAGCCGCATATGCAACCTGAGATGCATCTGAAAACGTATGAAGCTCTAAGGTAATAGGATTATCTATTGTAACACATCTCGGAACTTGAACGGTAGCAAACGCATTTATACTCGACACAAAATTATTCCACATTTTTTCTAATTCTGGTTGAACAGGGTCATCCCAATCCAGTTTAGTAAGCCAAAGCTTTTGAAGAATAATTTTAGGAGTAATAGTACATAGACCTAACAATCCTAAAGGATCAAACAATTTTGCTGAGCTTGATAGGATCGTTCTTTTAGTTACGAATGATGTGACCTCAATATGAACAGGAAATTCAAAAACATCTCTGTACGGATTCCATTTTAATCCTAACGCACTTGATGGCGAACATAGATCAAGATTCTTTGATGATGTAATCGTGTTTAGGTTAAATATTGATGGTGCATTGGTGCGAAATTTTCGTAAAGGAAAACAGGCAGAATTTAGTATATTCGTTACCGAAGCTATTATATATTTTAACTCAGATTTCGTTTGTGCACCAGATAAAAAATCATCTACGTAAAAATCTTCTTTAATTAGTTTTGATATTTTAGGATCAGAACATTCCTTCGATAATTGAACTAAACATCTAGTGCTGAGAAAAGGAGCAGAGGATGTACCATAAGTAACTGTATTTAATTGGAATGTTTTGATTGGTAACAACTCATGGTCGCGCCATAAAATCATTTGTAGATTGCGTTGTTCTGGTTTTACTAGTATTTGTCGATACATTTTCTCAATGTCAGCTGAAACAACATATTTGTGTTGCCGGAACCTAATTAAGATAGATAAAAGGTCATCTTGTACAACTGGACCTATGTACTGAATATCATTGAAGGATTTTCCAGATGTTGTTTTCGCTGATGCATCGAATACGACTCTTAATTTGGTTGTTTCGCTCTGCTCTTTTATCACAGCATGATGTGGCAAATAGTATCCAGATAAGGGTTTAGAAACTTCACTTAAGTGTCCTAATGTTTTATATTCATTAATGAAATTATTGTAACTTTGTCTGAGAACAGGGTTCGATTTTAGTTTTCTCTCAATTTGGAACAATCTTTTTTCTGCACTATTATATGAGTCACCTAGTACTTTCGTTGACTCACAAAGTGGAATCTGTACAATAAATCTACCATTCTCATCGCGTGAAGTTGTTTTAGTAAATAATTGTTCACAGTATTCATTGTCCTTAGACTCAAATTTAGTAGAACAAATATCATCTAGTTCCCAAAATTTAGTTAATTGACGTTTTATATCTTGACTAAAATGACATTGTATTCGTTTATAATTCGAATTTACATTCCCCTCCATGGGACCAGAAACTATCCAACCTAATTTTGTTTCTAGCAGAATAGGACCCCTTTGTGCTAACCTTAGCCTACGTGTACCAATCAAGTCCCAAAATATATCCGCACCTAATAGCAAATCAATCTGAGATGACTGATAAAACTTAGGATCAGCTAGCTTAATTTTGTCTGGAATATTTAATTTGTGAATAGAAATTGTCTTATGAGGTAGACTGTCTGTGATAACAGGTAGGATATAACATTTGACAGGAATACTAAATGAGGAACTTAACGATTTTATTTCTAAATTGCAATGTTCACTGATAGTAATTGTGTTGTTATTTAAACCAGAAACGCATTGAATTATATTTTTCAATTTGGAAAAACCAATTCTTTCTTGGGCCGATTTACTTATAAAAGACGACTGGCTACCGCTGTCCAGTAACGCTCTTAAAATGAATTGTGTGCCATTGTTTGTCACGTTAACCAAAGCAGTCGAAAGAAGAGCCTGATTAACAGAGACAGCAGACATTGATATTAACGACGTAGAATCTTCCCTTAAATTAATTTCGTTATTGTTGTCTATATAGGTAGGGTTTGTTGTTAATAATGCAGTAGAAGTAGAAGTATGTTGTTGATTTTGTAATTGTTGTTGATTGTGTACTTGTTGTTGTAAAATTTGTTGTTGACCTTGTTGTTGTAATGAAGAAGATTGTTGATTAGTTTGTCTATGTAATAATGTGTTATGTTTTCTGTTACAGATTTTGCAACCACTTAATCTACACTGAAAAGACTGATGACCACCACGTAAACAATTGCTACATAATTTCCAGTTGTAAACCTTTGAGTTACGTTCGTCTATAGATAAAGATTTAAAGTTTACGCACTCATGTAGCTTATGATTTTTTGTGCAAAAAATACAATTATTATTGTTATTAATATTGTTGTTGTTATTAGTGTTATTTCCGGTAGCAGCAATAAAAGATTTTGATTTGTTTGAAATATGACGTTTTTCATTTTTACTAGTATAATTCGAAAGTGTAGAAATTTTACTAGTGTGTACAGTCTCTAATATATTTGCCCTAAGACGTAAAAAGGAATAAAATTCTTCTAGAGAAGGTGAGTCCTCATTGCTCCGAAATTCTTCCCACTTGCTCAAAGTCACAGTGTCCAACTTTGCTGAAATCATATAAATGATAAGAGCATCCCACTCTTCAGTTTTAAGCCCTAAACATTTCAAAGCACTTAAATTTTTTAATAGTGTATCGATTAAATTACGTATGCCTTTATCTGACTCCTTATTCATTTGTTCAATTGAAAATAAGCATTTCAGGTGTTCATTGATAAGTAGACGTTTATTATTATACCTCTCACACAGTAGAGACCAAGCAGTTCCATAGTTTTTAGCAGAAACTGTGACAGAACTAATGACCTGGCTTGCTATACCTTCTAGATTAGATTTTAAATAATAAAACTTATTAACATCGTCGATATCATCCCTATTGTGAATTAATGACAAATACATATCCCGAAATTCCAGCCATTTGTTGTAGCTGCCGTCAAATGGTGGAATTTTCAATGGAGGTAACTTCACATTCCTTGAATTCACGGGACTATCACTGATCGAACTACTTTCTCTTTTACTACTCTCCCATGAATCGAGGACCTCTTGCGCCTGAGCGGATAATGTAAATATTTTGTTTTCGGTGACTTCTCTTTCGAGGAATTTTTCACTATCATCCGATTCATCTAGTTGTTCTATTTTCATCTGAATCTCCTCAAAGGAGCGTGACACTTCTTGTAGTTTATTCAGACGAATTGAAAGTTCATTTACATTACGCTTAGTTAACCTTTCAGGCAATGTAGTGGTTAATGGCATTAGAAACTTTTCAAACAATGTTATTCGATTGCGTTCAGACGCTCTTAGCTTAATTAATTCCTTTAAGGTACTCATTGTAGGCGCAAATAGTCAAATATTAAAATGAAACTATAAAAATTATAATTGAAAATTAAGAAAAAATAAACAAGCAATAAATACGCACTTCCAATATATGCAAAATGAAGCGCACCTATAGTTGCACGACGTCCGATATGGCCTACGTGACTAGGCGCACGCCAATATAAGCCCGTCGCGTAGCGTCGATGCAAATTCACTTGCTAATTTTTATTCAATTGTTCTTATATTCACGTCTTATAATCACTTCTTCTTGTATTTGCTTCTTGTAATCACGTCGGGTTCACCAAAACTATGTTGAAATGATACTATTTTTAGTTTGTTTACATTGATTTAATATTTATCACTGTGAATTAGTAATACAATGTACATGGTTTCGTGGTGGCAGTCTGAATGCCCGAGCCGTCCGTACCCCGCGTCGCCTGAGCTTCACCCCCGACCTCCGCTCTCTCCTCGCTTCTGTCGTCTACGGGTTCAGTCGCGTTAACAGTCGTGGTGGCTTGACCGTTAGAATATCAATTCGATGTATGCATGTTCGAACGCTGTATTATACTAAAGAGTTATTTGAAATTCGCGTACATTTATCAATTTCAATTGGTAACATTATCGTCTGACGGTGAAGGTAAATCTCAAACCTGAACCTGAGATATGCATACCTTTTTTTTTTCTTTTTTTTTACGTGGGGAAATCCCTTATGGATACCCACTCTCCCGGGGAAGAGGATGGGTTATGTCCGACTCGCACGGACTAAAATCCCACGGTGTACCAACAGACCGTGATGTTGGGGCGGTAAGGATAGCCACCCTAACGGTCCGCCCGGTGGAAGGTTGCCGCCGGGCTCCTACCTATAGAGAGGCAGCTGGGTACACGTCAGCTGCCCCCCTCGTCCGCCGGACCTTTGCAATGAAGAGATGAGCCCCCCGACTGCATCCCCTCAGGTCCGGCTACGGTGGCAGGAGAAGTTGAGCAAAACGCCGCCTCCTCCCGCCTGACCTCCGTTGGCGGAGAGGGCAACTTAGAGGGTCTACCTCGCGGGCCCTCTCCGCCGCCTCCTTTTGCGAGTTGACTTCGTCGTAAAATGAGGTCATTGCTCGCCACGCCTGTTCGCTGCCGAGCATGGCCGAAACCACGCCCGGCAGCGTTAAGTTACTTCCCACCGCTGCCACCAGGGTGAGGTGGTCCTCCTCCCACGCAGGACACTCGGAGAGAGTGTGTGGCGAGCGTGACGGCCGCCGCCGATGACACCGTCCGGTATGCTCGGATTGCCCTCAGTGCCACCGAGGGCGTCAGCCCAAACCGGTGCCCCGTAAGCAGCCATCGCCCGCACGACTTTCATGTACAAAAGTCGGCACCCGGCCCCCGGCCCCTTAATATTGGGAAGCAACCGGTCGAGGGCCGCCGCCGCCCTAACTATTTGCAGTCCGAGCCCCGCAAAATTGGGCTCGAACCGCCAACACCCGTCCAGGGTGAGGCCCAAGTACTTCATGTGGGCCCCCCACCCTGATCCGGGCGCCCTCCACCATTACTAGACCCCAGGTGGTGGCCCCCGCCGATGCCCATGAAAGAGTATGGCCTCGGTCTTCTCGAGGGCCACCCTGAGGCCCAACCTCCTTATTCGCCTGACCACGAGGGTTGTGGCCATCGTGGCAAGGCGCTTCACCTTCCTCCATTTATCCCTCCGGGAGATATGCATACCTGAGATATTAGTATATATGGTAGTCCATATGTGAAAATTGCTCAGTGTGAAATTGCCAGAGCAACGTTTGCTGACTTGCTTATACTTAGATCTTCCTACAGGAAGAGGTGAAGTGAATTTAACTGACGATGATAAAGTTAAATTATGAGACTAAAAGGACATATTCTGAAATAATTATGTGCATTACTAAGTAACTTAACATTTATTTTAGAGTTAATACCCATTAAAAGTTTTAAAAGTTTGTGTTGTTATTTATTACACGAAATATGTCTCAAGTTATGAGAAATTGTTGGGTTCAATTAAAAAATATATATAAAGGATATTAATTTAATTTGTTCTCACAATCATTTCTTCATTACACCAAACTCCGCAACTCATAAAGAACAAAGAAATTAATAATTTCATCATCATTTCTAACATCACCATTGAATTGACGTATAATTCTATCGTTCGTCTGTTTAAATATTCATCTTAATGTCATGTCAAACTGTAATTTAGATTTATCGTTCGTCGATCTCAATTGAACAAGCGGAAGACATATTTGAAATACTCGCTATGTGATTTTTATTGTAACTGTCCTACAATCACGCAATCGTCCTTGATAGTAATATGTGACATATTGTTTATGTTATGGTAAAATTCTTCTACGTATATTTGTATGAATAGCGAATGTCTAGTGGTCGATAAGGACTATAATAAATGTACAAGGCTATTATCATTTGCATTTCTTTTTTATTATTTTTGAAATGACAATTTCTTTAGACAGACGCGTTGATCAATTTTTGGTAGGAGATAAATTTATAGGTTTGCGTAACCGAAATGCCGTGTTGTTTGCAAATATTGATATTTTGTGATTTTTTGAGCTTGTGCAGCTCATCATAAGTTTGGTTAATGAATAAAATGTATATAATTATTGCTCGGAGTGCCAATAGATATGAAAACGAAACTAATGTTGCTTGTTTTATTTTATAAATTATGAAATTTAAATACGATTATAATTAATTGAAATATTAAAAAAGAATACAGTTATTACATTTATTTGAGTTGCCACTTCTGCCTGAAATTCTTATAAGTCTCGACTTTGATATATTGGTATATGTATCATATACTATCTACAAGATGTAAAGCCTTCAACTTATCGATGGTATGAAAAAAAGATCTATTTCCATTTATGTTATTGATAACTCCAAAACTAGTCAATAACTAAAGTTATAAAGAAAATCTGTTGGCAATCAAAAGTAAAAAAATACTAAACTGTTATGTTCACCTATTTATTAAAAATTTGGAAACTATATTTTTTTTTATTAAGAACAAGAGTCGAGTCCAGAGTATCCTCCATTAATATTGCTACTGTCTAAACTTTCATCTGGTATAGTTTTATTTGTGACTGAATTCCTAAATTACTATGAAAGTTTTCACATAAAAAATAATTTAATCGAAACATAATAATCATTATATTGATAGTATAAGATATTTTTGACCAACAAATTACGTCATGGCAAGTTAGTCAAGTAGCGTGGATTAAATTATCATAAAGGAATTTCAGGAAATGGAAGTTTTATATCCTTTATTGATAGGAAATTAAGGTCCAAATGTTACATCATAGTATGATATGAATGGTCTTTATGTAGAGATTAAGTAAATTAATAGCTTCTCTGGTATTATGATAGCAAATATTTTATATATTTTCTATTGGCAAGAATTTACAATTGCGTATAATATTTTTTTTAACCAGATATATAACGATGGTCACGTCAATGTTGAATGTAGAAATGCAAATAATTGTACGAGTCATGTCGATTGCTATCTATTTGCGTGCCACTTTATTTTTCATAGTCGTGTTTTGATGAAGTTATTTACGCTACATGTTTATTGTAGTTCATATTAAAATATATATTATATGTTTGGTACTGAACAATGGGGGGAAAATTCCTATGTATGTTTCGTTCGCGATTCACTAGTGTTATGTCATTGAAGTCGAAATTGTAAGGTAGACAAAAATGTGTAATTTACGCGTAGTAGAATCGTAAGTTTGAAAAAGAATGCAAAAAGAGCATATGTATTATTCTTCACCAATAACCGAAGAGAAGCAACACACTGCTACATCTCACTCGACACAGTGTTTACCTTCACCAGTGTTTGTTACACAAAAATTTCACGGATTACAATTTCAAAGACATAAGATATTTCAGTCCAAAAACTATTTACATTTGGCGCGAAAACTTTTCGCTTTTATATATGAATGTATGAAGAATAGGTAAATATTTTTTTATGGCATCCCTTAATTAGTATTAGTATATATTGCTTAGTCACTTATAATTTAAAGTATCTTTGGAATTCTTAGACATTTTTTCCTTTTTATAGCAACGATCCCCGTCTCTATAGATGTGTAAGAATTCTTGTCTTTGTATGTGTTTATACGATTTTACGTTAATTTATAGTCTGCGTTATTGGCAAACTCTTTCAATAAACTTTCAATATAGGAAGGTAAAAAACTTCGATTCGACATTTAAGTTCAAGAATTTTTTGAAACCTATTGGGTGTTATTACAAAAAAGTTAAACACGTTTTGAATGCTTGCTTTAAAAAGATCTCTCGGTGAATGTTCGCCGTCTTGCTCTTTTGTCTCGCTTTGCTTAGGTTAGGTTACACTTGCGAAAAAAGGATAACGCGATCTAACTCCGGGCGAACGCGGTGAATTTCGTACGAAACCTTTTTTAAACCAAGTATTTAACTTTTTTGTAATAACACCGATTGTGTTTAGTTCCCACGATCGATGAGTCATCCGTCGTTTATTTGTGAGAACGAGTTCTCATATAAGGTATAATGATATAATATATTTATTTTATTATAGACATATTTATAGTTAAAAAGGAATGTGTAACATTGGTTGATTACATTTATGTTTCATGTATGCTGTGTTGTCAG
>JACEII010001245.1:1818-11845 GCA_014332785.1 Antheraea mylitta | reverse complement strand
CTATAAAAGAAAATAAATGCAAATAAAATGACATGACAATGACTCATCGTTTTGTGTGTGTAAAAATCGTTACGCCTGGAAAATCACTAAAATCTCCAAGTGCTTCGCTGAATCGTGGCAAAGTGTTCAGGTGGTGTTGGTGGATCAGTCAAGGTGTTGTAGCAGTCCAAGGTACGTGGTGCATTGTATTTGCTGCAGCCTAATTGAGCGTTGAACATAACTATCGAATCGTTTATTTACCCAGAGTAGCTAGGCCATCACGGTGCGAAGGCTACAAACTGCTACAGGGCTATTTTGAGTGACATTTTTTTACGTTTAGCGATTAAATGACGTCTGGGTGTACATTTTTTGTTAGAATCATCAATAATATCACGTTTTATTGACCAGCAGTAATCAGTGGTACTTTGTTCCATAGGTTTTATATTCTTGGTGTAATCTTTCCGACTGTTCTTCATTATAATCACCAGTATTATAATTGAAAAAATCCACATGTGAAAGTAAAAAATGGAGCCTTATACTCATATTACACCCCAATCTTTTATACTTATTTAATAAACTTGCCACATTTTTTTTATAGTCAAGGTGTTTGTGATTTCGTAAAAATAGGTTGAACTCTTTGAACGTCAGTCAAGCTTCTAATTCGGTAGTATTCAGTGTTGTTGAAAATTCTTCATTGGTCATCAAAGATCTAATTTGTGGTTCGTCGAACACACCTTTTAATTTGACATCTGATAACCTTGGAAATTTTCGACTCAAATATTTAGAATTATTATTTTTTTTATCCAATGCCTTAACGAACTGTTTCATCATACCGTGCTTAATATAAAGCGGAGGTAATGAGAATTTTTCAGAAATTTATTTTTTCATATTTTCCACAAACTCAGTAATATTCAGCTTTTGCTTTGAAGTCATAAAGTTTTTTACAAATGTAATAAAATATACTTGGACTTTTATGATACTTTCTTGAAGATGTTATGTTTTTAGTATTATTTCAAACAAAAATCATTAATTAAATATATTAAATAAAAAGTAAAACGCAAACAATTTGTTAAATAAACACATTGATTTCACTAATAAGTCTATAAAAAAAGTAACTATATTATTTATTTTAAGTACTAAGCTTATTTCCATGTAACGCGTTTCGAATGGGCGTCTGGATTTTCCAACTAAGATATTTTCTCACGAGAGGTCGCTTAATACAAGGAAAGGCGGCCAGAACCCAATATTTAATTTATTAGTACTGAAAAATCAATTATAGCGAATATATTAATCTTACTAAAATCTGATACGATTAGATTAGATCTCGTAATCAGCACTACGAAATTAAAGAAAAAAAATAATTATACCTTCTACTAGGAAAACCATGTCGGCTGATGTAATTAACAAAACATCACAATATCTTTTAATTTATTCAATGACTAGCTGTTACCCGCGGCTTCGCACGCGTTTTTTTTAATATATATAGATAAATTTAAAATTGTGATCACACATCGAGTGTAAAATACAATAATACTCTTTCAAAAATATTTGTAAGTGTCACACGCACATCATCTACTGTAAAAGGTAACGTGTACATTATATATGTGAATACTAATAGTATATCGAATGGGATGGGATTTATCATCAACCACATAACTGGAACTTGAAACTGCTCTATATCACCCTGAGTACTCACTTACACTATATAAGAAAGTAATGAAAACATTAAGCTAAACATTATCAAACAATATGTGTTAAATCTTTTATTATATAAATATATGTCCATAGTGTCGATATAATTAAGTTATTATTATACCTTCCTCTAATTTAAATCACATGAACAAATATGATTTTCAATTATATTTATTCTTGGAGTCCAGTACAGCGCACGTCACACGCGCATGTTTACAGTGAACAACATATTTTTGATTAATTTCACACAGATGAATGCACGGATAACAATTCATCACTACATAGTGTAAAACAAATCCTGTTCCACGTCTGTCTATATGTCTGTTCGCGATAAGATCAAAAACTACAGAATGCATCTTCACATCGTTTTCACTAATAAATAAAATGATTCTTGGGCAAGGTTTAGGTATAGTCTGTCTTATTATCAGGGCGGGCAACGTCTGCTGAACTCGCTAGCTTAAAATAAAACAGCTAATTAGTTACTTATTTGTCCGTAAAATTCCCGTTCAAATATTACTTGTAGTCCGGTGAAGCTGTTAAGACCTTGCTAGATCAATAGCATAGACGTTTCTAAGAAAAAACACTGTTCAAATAGGTCCAGCCGTTTCGGAGATTACCCGGAACAAATAAACAAACAGACATATCGACAGCATTAAAAAAATGTTGATATTTGTAGCACCACAGATATATGTATGTATTCACCAAATAGTATTTATTTTAATATTATATACATACACTTTATTTTTATAATACGTAATATATCACAAAACAAAAATTGAGAACAAAACTAACGTAGAATAAAGTTTTTGGCGGGATTTCAGTATTTGATTTCTGTAGTGGATTTTATATTTTATTCATAATCTTGTGTTACTTGTCTCTATATTGTGTTAAATTGGTGATGTTTTATGTAATTTGGTTCGTTTATTGTGCATAAGTGAAATGACTAAAAAATAATACCAGGGAGCATGAATTCTGTGGTATTGAAAATGAAGAAGATAAAAATTTATGAAATATTATATAGAGGATTTGGCGCTTATACCTTTACATTAACTTGGACATAGAAGAAAACTACCTATATTGACAACTTCAGAATTGGCAGTATGGATTAATTCCTTTGACTGTTGAATTGGACGATTGGACGAATATTATTACTACTAAAGTATTTGAATAACAACACAAAATAAACTTTTGAAATGTTTGCGATATAAACGTAACACGTATAATTAAAAATTGTAAACAAAACTAATGTAGAATAAACTTTTTGAATAGGAACACAAAATAAACCATGAAAATATTTTCGATAGAATATTATCGCGTTACCATGGCAACGCATATAATACTGACATTAACACGCAGCGGAAGCTTCCAAAATAGCCCGATTTTGAGACATTCTTCATCAGTGCTCAGCTCCTATTGGTTTTGAGATCTTGAGATTAGCGCGTTCAACCAAACAAACCAATAAACAAACTCTTCAGCTTTATAATATTAAGTAAGTATAGATATCAACCCAACATTTTGAGAAATTAACAGTTCTATAGCTAGTTAGTTACCTTCAATTAATAATTGGGCTTTTAATAAACTTACTGTTTTTGGTATAGTTGGAAAAGGAATTTCAGAAACAAGTTCTACACCCGGTTAAAAACATGTCAATTTTTATTGAGTACCTTTTCGTATAATATTGAAGATAATTCTTTAACAGAGTTCGCCTCCGGGTAAAGTCCGGCCATTCCAGATATAACAATACTATCGCCATGCAAAGATGCATCCAATTCTGCTTCTTGCTGTAAGCAGCGTTGTTGAGGTGCTGGAGTCATTATTGATTATAATCTGAAAAATATGAAGTTGAAAGTATTTTGAAGCTACTAGTGTACGATACTCCTCTACCTATGCTGTTCATCGTAATACCGCGTCTCGTGGAATAAAGTCGATTTAGTTCTACCAGAATTTAATTTTTCTTTAATATTCATGGTAGTAATTGTAAGAAAAAATAGTATCCCTCCTCTAGGTAAAACAAGTTTATAGGTCTAAATTATTAATATTTTACAATAGCAAAAAATATATTTAATAGTATTTAGTCGTATTTACCTTAAGTAATAATGAATAGTCGATGACTGCGCAAAACCCAGAATTGTTTTTGTCGCTAAAATTCTTTATATAAATACTCGTTAAAATTTATGCGCATTGAAGTGTCAAGGGTTATTTTGTTCAAGTCCGAATAGCTGAATTTGTTATCATCTAATTAAACTCACCAATTTAAACGCAACACTGAAGATAATATCGTGATTTTGTTTTTCTCTTCTTAAATGCTGAAACTTACATTTGATATGTAGTCACACGTTGGGAAATATTTTATACTCGTTATTAATTAAATAAATGTTTATTATTCTGATATATTATTATTCGCTTTAGACTTTATAAATTCATAAATTGATTATATATTAGGGTACGTCGTTTGAGGGGAATATTTTTTGTTGACTCTCTATTGACGAAATATTGCTCAAAACATAAAAATAAAATCCCACCAAAAATGAGCACCTAATTTTAATTTTGAATACTCGCTAAATGGATTTAAAATTTTCCTATTTAATTAGTACGTAATTTTTTTTTTATTTATGTCTTGGCGACTTTTCATACTATTCAAATGACTATGGTCGGTAATTGTAAAGGAATACTTTTTTTTTATAGCTGCACGACAAAGTGACTGTGCTATGCCTGGTGGTAAGCATAGTACAATCCAAAAACAGCGGCAACCACCGAGAGACAGATTATCCATCACTGGTTGCCGCTGTCATGCCGGCCTGTGTAAATGTCTCTTCACGTTACGCTTGAAGGACCCCATGTCATAGGAAGGAGGGAACACACTGGCCGGGAGATTGTTCCACAGTTTCAAGGTACGGCAAAGATATGACGATGCGAACTTTTTAGTTCTTGCCCAGATACAATCTACGGTAAAATTGTGGCTACGAAGGCCAGTGCGTGTAGTTCGGTTGTGGAAAGGGGAGGAAGGGATTAAGTTAAATAACTCGTCGAAGCACTCGCCGTGATACAGACGGTAGAACACACTCAGTGAGGCTATGTCCCTGCGCAACTGAAGCGGCTCTATATCCACTGTTACATCTGCATCATTCACAATGCGGATAGCCCGTCTCTGCAACCTGTCCAGGGTATCCAAAAGGTATTTTGCGGAACCGTCCCAGAGGTGCGAACAGTATTCCACGCAAGGTCGAACTTGTGCCTTGTAAAGGAGATATAGCTGTTCAGGCATGAAAAACCGTCGCACCTTGTTCAGGATTCCGAGTCTCCGAGATGCAGTGGAGATCACGTTTACAATGTAATCCCTAGGATTGAGGTCGCTGCGAATATCTATGCCTAAAATATTGAGGCTATTGCTATTGCTGGGCATTGCGAGCGAGACGTTCTGAAGAGTTGGAATGGGGGTAAATGGGGATTTTTTGCAGGAAAACGCGCACACCTGTGTTTTGTTGGCATTAAATTGAACCAAATTACTTGCTCCCCATTTTGAAATGCGAAGCAAGGACCGGTCAAGCTCAGCCACAAGTTCTTGCCGTCTCTTTTCTGTTTCTCCCCGACCGCTAGAAGGCTTGCTGTAATAGGACTCATGGATGGTGCTATCATCTGCATAGCAATGAATTTGGCCTAGAGGCAACATATCATTGATATGCAGAAGAAACAGAGTAGGTGATAGTACAGAGCCTTGAGGAACTCCAGTATTTATTGACATGAGCTGCGAATCACATCCTTCAACAAGGACACGAATTCTGCGCTCATGTAGAAAGCTAGAGAGCCATTTACATAGATTGTCGGGGAGTCCGTACGCCGGAAGCTTTGAAAGAAGACCACGGTGCCAGACCCTATCAAATCCCTTGGCAATATCGAGACTGACTACCAGAGCCTCACCGTGCCTATCAATTGCCTCCCCCCAGCGATGCAGTACGTAAGCTAGAAGATCACCCGTTGATCGGTTTTCGAAAGCCATATTGCCGATCGTTAATAAGCGAGTGATCCTCCAGATAACAGACAAGCTGGGTGTTAATAATGCGTTCTATGATCTTGCACAACACTGAGGTTACGGCAATTGGACGGTAGTTGTTAGGGTCCGACCGATCCCCTTTCTTGGGTATCGGTTGAACATTGACTTCTTTCCAAGCTCGGGGCACGACACCAGAGACGTAAGACAGGCGGTATAAGCGCGTAAGTATTGCAGTCAACTCGGCTGCACATTTTTTTACAACAACCACTGGGATACCATCCGGACTACCAGCTTTCCGGACATCGAGTGATCGAAGTTCTTTTAGTACGTCACGTTGCCTAAATCGTAATTCCAGCATGGTGACACCGCAGCAAGGAATAGTTGGCGGTTGAACGTTTCGATCATCGAGCCAGGAATTAGCCGCAAAGAGATTGCCCAATAGTGTCGCTTTCTCCTGCGGCTCGTAGGCTAAATGCCCATTAGGGTACCTCAGTGGCGGGAATGTTGGACGACAAAAATTGGCTTGCACAGCTTTGGCCAGACTCCTGTAGACTCGACTGTTAGTTGGATGAGTTTCGAGTTCATGACCTAAGCGTGCAATGCGCTGGGAATCCGCTCTAGAATAGGCCCTCTTGCAAGCTTTGGTAGCAGAGTTATATGCTGATTTGAGGGTGCTGAGATTAGGATCCTTGTTAGCGCGACCCTTGATCCAATCACGATACGTGGCTTGCTTTTTACTAACAGCATCAGCACACTCGCGATTGTACCAAGAGCGTCCTTTGCGATTACCGACGATCTCGGAGGAAGGAATATAATATTCCATGGCCAATCCGATCTCGTCAGCAATCGCATCGGCAATCGCTGAAGGATCTTTCCTGTCAAAACAGCGTCGCTGCCAAGGAATGGAAGCAAGATAATCTCGCATTCCGTCCCAATCGGCTGACGAGTAGTGCCAGACTTTGCGCTTAATTCTTACACTGGGTGGAGGAGGAGCGCGTGGCACAGACGATACGATAAGACAGTGATCCGATGTGCCCAAAGGGGCATCGACTGATATATCATACCCAGTTGGATAGCTCGTCATCAGAAGGTCTAGTAAAGAGGGTGCATGACCTGTGATATCAGGAATCCGGATGTGCTGGATTACTAGTTGAGTCAGGTCATGTGTTAAAGTGAATGCATGGGCAGATCGTCCAGCATGGTTCGTCTTAGAGGAACCCAGCCACATTTCGTGGTGTGCATTAAAATCCCCTAAGACCACCAATTCCGCAGTAGGGAACTGCTCCTGTGCGTCATCTACTACCTGACTCATGTATTCAAACAGCCGAGTTGTCTCATCATCCCCATTATAGGATCTATAGAGGCATACGTAGATACGACTTTGAGCGCCCAAGTCCACGTGTAACCAAAGGACAGAAAAGGAAGGATCCTCTATGCAGCGCAAACGACGACAGCACACCTCCGACCGTACATATACACAGACTCCGGCTTTGGCTTGAAAGTTCTCCTCAAGCTGGTAGCCGGGATAGTGTAAATAAGATGTATCGGCTGGGCGGCGTATCTGTGTTTCGGTCAGGAAGAGCATGTCCGGCTGAACCGTCTCGAGGTGTTGATGAACAGCATTTAAGTTAGAATGAAGTCCACGGATGTTAATGAACTCCATCGAAAAAGCGGCGTAGGGGTTGGGCACCGCTGTTGAACCTATACTTATTGTTTGCGCTGTCATTTTTATTTAAGAGAAGAAAACGTGAAGAGCGGACAACCTTCATCTAAGCCCAGATGTATTCAACGTAATTCACCGACTCACTTAGACTTTACTTCACTTAGACATTTAGACTTCCACTTTAAGAGCTTTTATAGAAAAAAAGAAAGAAAGAAAATGTCTTTATTGCTGGATAACATCACAAACACAAATTGAACATATACATAGCTCATTAAAATATATCTAACAACGACACCCCTATTCAGCTAAGTGCTACAGTACAACTACGTGATACTGCAGCATTGATTTTCAATGCACGTCCAAAGTAATGTACGGAGGTGTAGTCGGTGTTTTAAGCAAAAAATATAACAGAACTTATAACATGTAAACAGTAAATAATAAACACACAAAAAAAGATACACATATTGCAAATTTGCCTGTCGAACAACCTTTCACTACTTCGGTAGCACGATGGCCACCATAAACCTGGGAACAACATACCAGAGACTGCGCGAAAGCACAAATAGAATGTATGTAATATATATACGAACATACGAATACATACGAAATATGTTTTAAATGTACGTCTACTAAGTTAGAACCACTCATAAATTAACGTTATTATTATTATTGGTTTTGAACTTGGAACAAATACTCCTGCGATATACGTTTAAAACTTTTCTTATTTTTCCTATATCTACATGGTGGTGGGATATTATTCCAGCAATGAGTGGCTGCATATTCAAAAGAACCCCTGAACACTGTGGTTCTGTGTTTAGGTATCGTCAGGGGATATGACGCGTGTAGGCAGTATATGCAAGATGTGCTTGCCTCCAGCTTATAATCAATCTGCGAACCTCGTCCCCAATAAAACATTGTAAACCTGATTTTTGCTTATATATCATCATGCTTTCTTCTATATTTCTTCAAAAGTATCAAGTTTAGGGCAAAATTTTATGAAACATTTTTGCAGAGAATTTAACTTTCTATAAAAAAAGTACTATAATTCGATACCGTAGAACTTGTAATTTACGAAATAATTCAGTTAATCATAGTAAAACTGTATATATAAATGATTTATCCATTTGTTCTATTTTTTCTGAAAATACCCTTTTCCTTATGATAGAGGACAACCATAATGGGTTTTTCCACCTACAAATTGGTTACGTAATATAAATACTAAAAACCTTAAAGAATTTTAGCGGTAACATATTCACTGGTAACTACGACATGAGCATTTTGGTTTTTACTTTGATGTTCTGTTCGCAGCTTTACGTCTTGGTGGGGGATCACTGAATCATATATTTTTCAAACTCTCCGGTTTCCTAATCTTTCCTGGCAATATCCCTCGTCCCACTAATATTAATACACTTATTACATATGTATTCTCTACTTTTCAACATTTATTGTATTCATTTATCGTAATAATATTAAACTGTAATCTTATCTAGGTTTATATTTATATAACTATGCCATGTATATGTATGTATTTCCAATATATTTTTATAAATAATCTCTGTCACTCAAAAAAAGAGCTCTTTTGGTGATTTATCTATGTTGATATGTTGTTATTGTAGATTATTCCACGTTGTTACACTAAATATTTGGCGTTAAGTTTATAACCTACATAGGCAGAGGCCATACCGGAAAGAAAAAATAAAATACGGGTACAGTTTGATTTACGCATATTTTAAAACTTTGTACATACAATTGCCCATATTATATTAGTTGCGTAGTAATATATTAACATTTGCCAATTTAATTTGCTCATAAATATTTAAATCCATTGTATGTAAAATGTATATCAATAGGAAAAACGTACACAGTAAATTCATTATTATAATGTAGTAAATTCTATAATAATGGTAATTCGTTGTTACCTATTTAATATTGTAATAGTGTGTTAAAGTACAATTACAATATATCTATACTAATACATAGATAAAGCTGAACCTCAGTTTGTTTGTTTGTTTGTTTGGTTGAACGCGATAATCTCAAGAACTACCGATCCGATTTGAAAATTTCAATGTTAGATAGCTCATTTATCGAGGATGGCTATAGGCTACATATCATCACATTAAAACCAATAGGAGCGGAGCACTAATGAAGAATATCTCAAAATCGGGCTATTTTGATAGCTTCTGCTGCGTGTTACCGTCAGTATTATATGCGTTTCCATGGTAACATGATAACATTCTCTCGCAAATATTTTCCGAGTTTACTTTGTGTTCCTATTCAAATTATTCTACGTTAGTTTTGTTTCCAATTTTTGATTATACGTAGTACGTTTATATCGCAAACATTTCCGAAGTTTATTTTCTGTTGTTATTCAAAGAATTTAGTAGTAATTATTTATCCAATAAGACAGTCATATACTGCCAAGTCTGATTTTTTTTTTTAATTATATTTTTGGCAATCAATCTTTCCGATTATTACGGCCATTGTCACGTAGTCAATAATATCACAAGTGTCGTGCGATTATTTCAATATTAGGCATCGTGTGAATCAATCAATATTCTAACAAGTCGGCGGGTCTCTTGCTCGAACCTTCTAGGGAGTTTTTGTGGCATCTCAGAATGTCATTCTCCGTGGTATTATTTTTCATTCACTTCACTTATGCACAACAAACTAACTATATTACGTAAAACACCACCAAATTTACA
>JACEII010001243.1:0-10039 GCA_014332785.1 Antheraea mylitta | reverse complement strand
ATTTGTGTGTCACCGTATCGCGCAAGCAACGCACTCAAGGGCTCCCTACCGAGGGATCGAAGCTAGGCTTGAGCCGCTGCCGTGGGAGGCCTAATCGGAGCGGTGCGGGAGCGAAATTAACCCCCAGACTACGGCGGCGTGATCTATGGTTACACGGACGTGGGCGTGAACACGCTCTGTTTCGAGGGACAGGCTGGTACTGATCGTTCGCTGACGTGATTGAATCAGGAGGGTCGGTAAAAATGTGTCGCGGACGTCTTTTATAACGCGCAACGTTAGGTACGGGTTCATAGTTTATGGCGGACACCACTAACGGACTGGGATGATTCGCGGCTTTTTCAAAATAACTAATCGTAAGTGATTTTACGTACGCCCAGATAGAAGGGATCTCTAGGTCTTTATGGAGATCGACTCTCCGGATGTACCACGGGGCACCGATCACTTTACGTAAAACACGATTTTGGAGAACCTGCAGCTTATTAAAGTTCTTTGGACATATGCGCAAAAACAGGGTAGCTATATGTCATCACGGGACGGATACACGTCTTATACAAAGTGAGCTTGTGCCTGAGGGACATCTTACTCTTATGACAAAGCAACGGATGGAGGCGACCCAAGACCATAGCGGCTTTGTTTCGCACTCTGTATATATGTGAATTGAACTTTAAATGTCTAGTAAATCATACCGTCGTCCATAAACACTAACGTTTTATTGAAGTTACACGCTATTATGTTCAAAACTAATTTTCCAATACAGAAGACGACAATTCTTTGAAAGAAGAAAACATAAAATACCAAAATATACTAGATGTTAATCCCAGATTCTTAATTGCAAGGACTTACCTAATTGAGTCAACATGATTAAGAGTTTGAACAAGGATTCAGCAGTAAAATATTTGAGTGCAATTCGTATCTCTATATATGTGTAATAAATCTGTTTTCTTACGCAACTTTGGACTCTATCTAGTACGTGTTTGGCAAAGCCTAATGCGTTGCGGTTCGTCTTTCTCATCGTCACATATTATGTAACTGATAAAAATTGTTTGTGTCTAATGTAATTTACCAGCTGTACAGAAACTTTCTATTTTTTAAATACATACAATAACGTAATAAGTACGGGCATATATCATTATTATAAAATTACTTTATTGCTTTTTTATATATAAAGTCGTATCTGTGTAAGCATACAAAATAAAAACGTTTCTCTTAAAGTTTGTCAATTAATATTATCAGAATATAAATTACTAGATTTGCTCGCGTTAATGTAGATTTTGCGTATAAACTGCAGCCCATGATAAAGTAATGAAATAAAGCTGATAAAATACCTTTCTATAAGTGAAATCATTTTTAAAATCAGTTACGCATTTTATGTGTGTAGCCATTATAAACAAAAAAATATATTTTATCTTTGTAATAGAAATTTTGATAATAAATGCTATAAATACAGCCGTGTAAAACGAACTCTAGCAGCCTCTATGAAATTTCAAAATACGCCCTTATTATAATTTGGTCAAAAATATGAATCATTCAGACTTTGGTACGAACAAACATTACGCAGTTTATTGGTTGTTAATTAGACCAATGATTACACACCCAAAATATTACAGTGAACAGAGATATATTGATAAAATAATAATTATTAATTTCATAGTCGACGAATGACTATTTATAAAATATAAATCTACAACTAGTGTTGTATAATAAATAGTATTATTCATTGAAGGACTTGTTTGTGTTAGACTTATGTGTCGCAATACAAAAATTAGGTAATTCCTTGGCTCATACCAAACACTTGACGTAATGCCAAACTTTTTCCTGCATTTAAAGAGAAAACTTCCGCATTTTAAGACGTTCAATGTTTTATCCAGTTTTAAGGTGTACTTTATTTACGACTATTTTATAGTTAACACAGCCTGTGTTTTTGTCTCTTGCAATATATTTTAATTTTCTCTTCGACTCAACTTTTAATCTAGAGTATTTTTGAATAATAAAAAAGAACATTTTCTAACAAGAAACTTCGTTAACAAAAATTGTTTGAATGTATCTAGTTCATTATTATTTATCAATCAATATCAGGTATAATGTTTCTAATCGTATAGCATTTTTTTAAAATAACAATGAATATATAAAAAAAACTCAAAACAGTTTAATACCCGTTTCTAAGAGCTACAGAAATGTATGGAGTTAACCTTGCATATGATTCCACTCCAACAAGATATTGAGAAAGTATCATTTGTTTCTCAACTGAACATAATCGTCTATCACGAAACATAAAATCATGAAGTAATCACATGATTATTTTAACAATAAAAATGAAATCATTTTGATATCCACAGATTTTGAAGCATCTCTAATGTGACAAAGATTTTACATAGCTTTAAACAGTTACACCGATGTGAAATATAAGAAGCAAGGACTAATTACTAATTGGATTTTAATTACTATTGACGACTGTTTTTCGTATTAGGTACTATTTACGACGAAACTAATTAGATTCGACTCCTTTTGAATGGACTATATGTAGATAATTGTAGATACATATAATGAACACAAAAGCTTTTAGGGCTATACTTAAGGTAGGTTTACTACATCGAATTAACATTGATATTTTAATGAGATTACTCATCTTGTCTAAGGATAGGACATATAGAGTTCCCTTAGAAACTGTTATATTATGGTATTGGACGTCCGGAATTTTTCAACTCTGAAATTTTTAACTTGATTACTTATTTATAAACATAAATAATAGATTTAGGTTTTACAACGAAGTCCCAAAGCCCACTACGAATTTGCAGCATTGTATTGTGCATTAACTTAAATTATATAGTAGATCAATGCACGTGAATGACGAAGATATCTGGAAATGACGCTTCTATCTGTGCATCCGTTAAAAAAGAATATAACTAGTATGAATAAATAGACCAGATCGAATTTCTTGCAGGATCTTCTCTATGACTGGATTATTTTCGGAAACGCGGGTAGTTTTGACGTTCACAAACGCCTGCTAAGAGTCTAAATTAAAGAAAAAAATATTGAATTTGATTCTGTTTTAACTAAATTAAGCAATGAAAACAAAATCAACTTCTTGTTCGTATCCGGAACCAATATTACGGACCACAGTAGTCATTATCAAACGCCTTATTTTATAAACTCTGCGTAAACTGTAACCGTACTTTAGATAATTCACTTTCTCGTATATTTTAAATTTAAATAAAATTTTCGTTTTTATTCCGAGCGCGTATTGCATCGGACCAAACATTGTAGGTTTGTGTAAACGTCACCGTGTTTATTGGTGAAAGGTGTAATTTGCAGGCTATAGTTTATCACCTTTGCAAAAAAATTGTTCACACCAAATAATAGACATTAGGATATATATATTTTTTTATGCTACTGATGGCAAACGAACATGCGGCTTACCTGATGGGAAGTGATCAATAAGTGATATTTTTAAAAATATACATAAAACCATTATATAGTGATTTTTATACTTTCTAGTGAAGTGTTATTGGCATATATGTTTTCTAAATTTCAACTTCACAGATGTGTAGTGTCATAATTATTTTGTGCAATCAATTTTACACATATTTTTATTTATGTAAATTATCATGATTAGAAAATGTAATAAGAAAACCTTGCAAAATTTAGAATAAATTACTGAAATCCAACAACGACGACACTTTTCTATGTTGCATAAAAAATATCCAGAAGAAACAAGTGACAACACCAAAGATAGTTAAAAAACGTAGTAATGTTATTAATTCAAATAATATCACAAATATAAAGAAAGATAAGAGATATTACAATCTTCCAAAAAAAAATTAACTTATATTTGGTAAACCGATAAATCGACCAAAAACCGAATTCAAATTCTTACTGTCTCTATCTGATTACACAATATCTTTGTACATCGTATTGGGATTCTATACATTTGTCATTTGTATTCAGTAATAAGTATTGACGGTATACGATAGCATCTCACTTACGGAATGCCGAGGAAAGTACGAAAGTATTTAAAATACTCTATTTATATATCACGATGCGTGTACGTAACGATTGCTAATACAAAACGGCTTATAATAAAATTATAATATTAACCTTAACTATTAAGGAATGCATATTCATAATTGATTTTATTCTTGCCAACGCATTAGCAAAGATCAAAGCAAGGAATAAAGTTAAAAAAATACAGTAACATCTAAAAACAAAAAAAAAAAAAATCCGATGAACCCACATGCACGGCCAATAATTAATTTAAAGATTAACTTCCTTGCCAATGTTTAGCAAAAATATGTAAAAATCTTGTGGCAAAAGAGTATTCAGTAAACAATAAAGTAAAAAAATATCTATCCTATTATCGTATTTCTAAAACATTATTTCAAGCATTTTTTTTTTATTTTAATAAAATATTTTAGTCTTCATTGGTTCGCAATATCTATAAACAATCAGATATTTATAATTTAAAATCAAATTACTTCTAAATAGACCATTATATTTTCAATGTGAATATTTATGTAAATTTATATTATTATCATAAAATATTATAAAACAATTTATTTATGATCCATATATAAATTATATTTAGCGAAGAAATTGTGTTACATATAGTAATAGTGAAGACAGCAAACACTTTTGCGCAGCACATAATTATAGAATAACAATTAGTATTGTAAAATGATCTAGACATCGTGAAATTAACGATGTTGTCACTAAATGTCGTTATTTCTAAATAACCTCATTTCAAGTGGCAAAAATGCAAAAGGTCAACGACCGTTTGACTGAACTCACATATGTACGTGAGTTTGTGCGTTCTCGTAACTCAAATGACTTTACATAATATACGCAACGGCAGACGTGGCGACTGACAATGTAATAAATATTTACCATACTAACTCTTTGAATACGGATAATAACTAATTGGATTTGCAAAATCTTTTGAAACCTTTTAAAATTAAATATTTGTTAACTAGATTTAAAATTATGTATGCAGCTACAGAGTATGTCATCCTCTTTGGCAGATTGGCTGAAATGTTAAAATATATTGTAGATGGAATATATCATTCAGACAATTGAACGATTGCTTGTGTATAAATACCATATAAGGAATAAAAAATAATGTATATTTTAGGTACTTCGAGTTTTATTGTTACGCTGTCCTAGTCAGTCTAGACTCCTACAATAGTGAGCCCGAAGCTCTTAACACAGCGTACTAACGCCTGGATCCGGCTTCGATTGAATGCAATGTTCTAATGTGGCATCATAAGTGTTGAATTATCTTTGACACGTAATATACATTTTTTTTCACACTTTGCCATTTATAATTCGATAAAGTTTACGAAGTTTCGTATTTTTAATATCTTCAAAAATAATCATTGAAATGATATGTTGTAAGTGAGAACTTTGATCTACATTTAATCACCAATATGAGTAATGTATTTATTTAATTAGATAAATATTAATATCACATTGATCAAGAGAGCTACGAAACTGTTATTTTATATTAATATGTAAATGCTTAAATTAGTTACTGTATGAAATTTTATTGACATACTTGTATATTTGTACTTATTGATATATTTGTTACTTTACGGTTATGGACTTATCTGGAGGCATTTTTATATAATGCCGTAGTATGTTATTTCCATGTATGCTATAAGGCTTAATTAGTGTTAGTAATGTAAAAGCTAGAAAGATATTTTTTTACAGCCTAGTTACAATACATTGACTTTTCTCTATTCTTATAATTCTCCAAATAACAGTGCAAAGTGTATCAAAATGTAGTTTAAAAGAACTAAGGGAAGACAGATAAAGAAGGATAGTAACTTTGTTATATTCTATTTATTAATATGGTGTTAGTGCAATTGCTTTTATGTTTATGCTACCAATTTCTAGAATCGTTAGTCAAACAATCACAGATTGTAATATTGAGAAATATTCAAACATTTGAGTAGCACAACGGTATCGGCCTATTCGGTTACGTCTATCCCAATTCGTCACCCTTAACATATGTCAAAGAAAGTGTCAATTTCACGGCACCGATTTGACTTTTAACTAGTAAACAGCATACATTCGGTACGCAAGTGCAAATTTCGATGAACAATACCGTGATGTTATTCGTCTAAATTCTGTATTTTAGTTGTATGGTACAATACATTGAAGGGTAACTTAAAGATTTTATGTACATAGAGACAAATTGTTTAATATTTTTAATAGACAAATTGTTGAAAATTTTCAAAATATCATATATATGTAAATAAACAAAGAGCAAATAATAGTGTATTGTATGTATTTAACATCTCCCTCCTCTGTTTCTTTTTGATTTTCTTATGTCTTTGTTTATTACGTGTTCACGAGCTTTAGTATTATCAAAAAAGATAATTATTGTCTATTTTTTTTCGAAAGAAGCATCACTTTTCCTTGAACCGTTCAAAAAACCATCGAATTGTTGAAAAAGGAACTTAGGTTTACTCCCTGAAAAATTCAATGAAACCCCTATCAAAATCAGTTTATCTATTTCAAAATGTGGTGGAAAAATTTCTAAAAAACATGTTTAGGTTTTCGTCACCCACAATTAACAAATACACATTTCAATTATTCGTATTTGCTAGCGGGCTCGGCGGACGTTGTCCTGCCTTGATAATTAAAAAAAATATAGACAAATATTACATATCTCTAAACCTTCCCCGTCACTCTATCTACTTGTGACACGCGCATGATAATCCGCTCAGTAGTTTTTCGGTTTATCGCGAACAGACAGACACGACAGAGGACTTTGTTTTATAATAGGTCCATTACCTATGAAATTGCTTTTCTGCAGTACTGGCCATTTCAAATCAAAATAATTTTTGTTTGGCTAAGAATTCTAATTTCAAATTAATTTTACTTTAAAAAGATGGAATTCTTTTTCCAAAAGTAGTCATTTGTTTATTGATTAGTGTTACATTTTCATCGCATTTCTATCTTTTTTGTTATCATGGATACGTTAAAAATTCGAGTAATTATAGAATATGAGTACCGTTGTGACAGCAACGCGGCACAAGCGGCACGCAACATCAACGACGTATACAGAGCTAACACTACAAACCAACGCACCACCTGTTATTGGTTTGTTCGCTTCCGTTCTGGGAATTCGACCTGAAAAATGAACCTCGCGGTCGTCCGAAGACTTTGGTTGACAATGACGAATTAAAGGCGATTGTGGAAGCTGATGATACACAATCTACGGCTGAATTAGCAGCAGCTTTCAACGTTAGCGTCAAAATAATATTGGTCCATTTCAGTCAAATTGGCAAAGTAAAAAAGCTTGACAAATAGGTGCCCCACGAACGCAATGATCACCAGCGTGAAGTACGCGTCGAGACGTTCCTTGCACTGCTCAACAGACACACAAATGAAGGAATTTTGAACCGCATTGTTACCTGCAATGAAAAATGGATTCTGTTTGATAACCGCAAGTGCTCATCAAGTTGGTTGGATCCTGGTTCAGCACCTAAACAATACCCTAAACGAAAACTTACCCCTTTAGAAAAGTAATGGTCACTGTTTGGTGTTCTAGCGCCGGTGTGATTCATCACAGCTTTTTACCAAACGGGGTGAGCATTACTGCAGATGTGTACTGTGAAGAACTGAACACAATGATGGAGAAGCTGGCACATCTCCAACCAGCATTGGTCAATCGATCGTCTCCGCTGCTCCTGCACGACAACGCGCGACCTCATACAGCACAGCAGACGGTCTCCAAGTTGCAAGAACTGGACTTGGAAGTTCTCCATCATCCGCCCTACTCACCAGACCTTGCGCCTACAGACTACTATTTTTTCCAGAATTTGGATAACTCCTTGGCGGGAAAAAATTCAATAGCCGAGACGCAGTACAAAATGCCTTTGAAGAATTTGTTACCCCCTGTCCGGCTGATTTCTTTAAGAAGGACGTCAATAAACTGCCACTACGTTGGCAAAGACGCAGTGATTGCATGGGTGATTACTTCGATTAATACAAATAAAAAATACATGAAAAAAATTCGTTTAAATTTTTTCATACAAAACGGCAATTTCAAAGGTAAAGACCTAATACTATGTAATTATATAGATAGATACTATTCATAACCATCTCGATTAATGATAATCTTGCATTCAGCCACTAATATATGTAGCATTGACTTATATTCTCTTTGAAATATATACCAATTAGTCAAACGAAGCAACAATTTACATAAAACAATTGCAAGCATTTGGAACATTACTTTCATAATATTACAATAGTGCTAAAGTCCTTTTATTCTATAACCACCATATATTTACGTGTTTTATTTACATCATCGATTTCCTGACATCACCATTCCCAATCAATCCGTGCCTACGCGAACAAAAGAGGACGGGTGCTTCTCCGAAATCGGACCTTTGTCGAGAAAGCTTCGCAGACGGCATGCTAAAAAGATTTTTACGCAACGACCCGTGCCTCGAGGTTGCGTCACACGACTGGAACCATCCGAGATTAATGTCATAAACACGGCAGAGATGTCATTTGTGCAGACGAATAAATTATATTAACTTGTTATCGAAAAATTACTCAAACACATGCTATACTTTCTATGTTTTTCTCGAGATAATCGCATAACTATTGTTTTGTTTTTAAGTGACATTTTTGATGGTGGGTTTTGAAATTCTTCAAGATACGCAACCTTTTTGAGTGTGACCACCGAAGTTAAGTACCGTCAGGCACGGTCAGTATTTAGATGGGTAACCGCTTAGGAGTACCGCACCACGTTGGATTTTTGTTGGATTTTTTTAGCTAAAATGTTTGCTGGTAATACAAAGATTTACTTTGTTTAAAGGAGCTTTTGTTCCACCTAACATACCAGCCCTATTGTTCCCCAATCTTACTAGTTCTATCATGAGAGTCGCTGATGAGATATCATTACCATATCATACAGCTTCCTAGCGTCACTCGAACAGGGTTCAGCCAAGATGCTTTGAACATTTATGTTATTATGTTCTGGCCACGACTTTTTATACTACTCATCAACGACTCTCTTTCGATACGGTTCTTAGCACACTCCATCATCAAGTGATGCACATCCTCAATTTTCATTTCATTTACATGTTAGTAATCCTCGAAGCGGCTTTACCGATTTCGACGAAGTTTTTACAAATTGATAGAAGACTTTTCAAAACATGTAGTCCACGTATCATTACGCTGAACAATGTGTAACGCAAAGCTATTGTAGTGGAAGAAACTAACTGCTAAAAGATCACAATGAAAAGCTCATGTATTAGCTAGAGTCCAGATTTACGAAGAACTTCTGCGTTCTGCACTCGATATTAGAGGTGATGAGTTGAAATACTGACAACCAGCGGCAATCAGTTATACCTACGAGAATGGTATTCCCACTTGTGCACAATGTGCACGCACTTTCCGGAAGAGAATCAACTATATTAGCCATATGAAATCTCACAATCGTCGAAATTTAAACAGTCGCTGTGGCTGAAAACGGCCAGGAGCATACATTCATAGGCATTACAGATATCTTACCTTAAATTCTGATAAAAGGGTTGTACGAGTTAAGAGATCATGATATAATAAAATTAAAAAAACGATAAAAGAACAGTTCACAGATCGTCTAAATTAAATTGGCAGTTCCCGTGAAGTAATAAGGTTGTTGGGCTCTGCCCGAGTTTAATCATTTCATTATACTCGTATTTTATGAGCGATTATAGGATAGTGGTATCGTTCGAGTATTTCAACAACCTTGAGTTTTCGCTAAAAGTATATTATGACGAAAACACCGCACGGTTTGTGTGTATTGGTTTGACTGCATACATTTTTTTTATTTAGTTGTTGTGGGCGGAGACAAGAGGACTGATATCTTAAAATATATATGAGGCTTCGAGTAAGGCTCCCGGACACAATATGCATTTTATTGGTAGGTAAAACGCTCATATTATAACTAACGTAAATGAAGTCGCGATCTGTTTTTTTATGTCATATGTGGCAAATGAACAGGTGGGTCACTTGATGTCAAGTGATCACCACCGTCCATAGA
>JACEII010001242.1:0-10039 GCA_014332785.1 Antheraea mylitta | reverse complement strand
TCTATGGACGGTGGTGATCACTTGACATCAAGTGACCCACCTGTTCATTTGCCACATATGACATAAAAAAACAGATCGCGACTTCATTTACGTTAGTTATAATATGAGCGTTTTACCTACCAATAAAATGCATATTGTGTCCGGGAGCCTTACTCGAAGCCTCATATATATTTTAAGATATCAGTCCTCTTGTCTCCGCCCACAACAACTAAATAAAAAAAATGTATGCAGTCAAACCAATACACACAAACCGTGCGGTGTTTTCGTCATAATATACTTTTAGCGAAAACTCAAGGTTGTTGAAATACTCGAACGATACCACTATCCTATAATCGCTCATAAAATACGAGTATAATGAAATGATTAAACTCGGGCAGAGCCCAACAACCTTATTACTTCACGGGAACTGCCAATTTAATTTAGACGATCTGTGAACTGTTCTTTTATCGTTTTTTTAATTTTATTATATCATGATCTCTTAACTCGTACAACCCTTTTATCAGAATTTAAGGTAAGATATCTGTAATGCCTATGAATGTATGCTCCTGGCCGTTTTCAGCCACAGCGACTGTTTAAATTTCGACGATTGTGAGATTTCATATGGCTAATATAGTTGATTCTCTTCCGGAAAGTGCGTGCACATTGTGCACAAGTGGGAATACCATTCTCGTAGGTATAACTGATTGCCGCTGGTTGTCAGTATTTCAACTCATCACCTCTAATATCGAGTGCAGAACGCAGAAGTTCTTCGTAAATCTGGACTCTAGCTAATACATGAGCTTTTCATTGTGATCTTTTAGCAGTTAGTTTCTTCCACTACAATAGCTTTGCGTTACACATTGTTCAGCGTAATGATACGTGGACTACATGTTTTGAAAAGTCTTCTATCAATTTGTAAAAACTTCGTCGAAATCGGTAAAGCCGCTTCGAGGATTACTAACATGTAAATGAAATGAAAATTGAGGATGTGCATCACTTGATGATGGAGTGTGCTAAGAACCGTATCGAAAGAGAGTCGTTGATGAGTAGTATAAAAAGTCGTGGCCAGAACATAATAACATAAATGTTCAAAGCATCTTGGCTGAACCCTGTTCGAGTGACGCTAGGAAGCTGTATGATATGGTAATGATATCTCATCAGCGACTCTCATGATAGAACTAGTAAGATTGGGGAACAATAGGGCTGGTATGTTAGGTGGAACAAAAGCTCCTTTAAACAAAGTAAATCTTTGTATTACCAGCAAACATTTTAGCTAAAAAAATCCAACAAAAATCCAACGTGGTGCGGTACTCCTAAGCGGTTACCCATCTAAATACTGACCGTGCCTGACGGTACTTAACTTCGGTGGTCACACTCAAAAAGGTTGCGTATCTTGAAGAATTTCAAAACCCACCATCAAAAATGTCACTTAAAAACAAAACAATAGTTATGCGATTATCTCGAGAAAAACATAGAAAGTATAGCATGTGTTTGAGTAATTTTTCGATAACAAGTTAATATAATTTATTCGTCTGCACAAATGACATCTCTGCCGTGTTTATGACATTAATCTCGGATGGTTCCAGTCGTGTGACGCAACCTCGAGGCACGGGTCGTTGCGTAAAAATCTTTTTAGCATGCCGTCTGCGAAGCTTTCTCGACAAAGGTCCGATTTCGGAGAAGCACCCGTCCTCTTTTGTTCGCGTAGGCACGGATTGATTGGGAATGGTGATGTCAGGAAATCGATGATGTAAATAAAACACGTAAATATATGGTGGTTATAGAATAAAAGGACTTTAGCACTATTGTAATATTATGAAAGTAATGTTCCAAATGCTTGCAATTGTTTTATGTAAATTGTTGCTTCGTTTGACTAATTGGTATATATTTCAAAGAGAATATAAGTCAATGCTACATATATTAGTGGCTGAATGCAAGATTATCATTAATCGAGATGGTTATGAATAGTATCTATCTATATAATTACATAGTATTAGGTCTTTACCTTTGAAATTGCCGTTTTGTATGAAAAAATTTAAACGAATTTTTTTCATGTATTTTTTATTTGTATTAATCGAAGTAATCACCCATGCAATCACTGCGTCTTTGCCAACGTAGTGGCAGTTTATTGACGTCCTTCTTAAAGAAATCAGCCGGACAGGGGGTAACAAATTCTTCAAAGGCATTTTGTACTGCGTCTCGGCTATTGAATTTTTTCCCGCCAAGGAGTTATCCAAATTCTGGAAAAAATAGTAGTCTGTAGGCGCAAGGTCTGGTGAGTAGGGCGGATGATGGAGAACTTCCAAGTCCAGTTCTTGCAACTTGGAGACCGTCTGCTGTGCTGTATGAGGTCGCGCGTTGTCGTGCAGGAGCAGCGGAGACGATCGATTGACCAATGCTGGTTGGAGATGTGCCAGCTTCTCCATCATTGTGTTCAGTTCTTCACAGTACACATCTGCAGTAATGCTCACCCCGTTTGGTAAAAAGCTGTGATGAATCACACCGGCGCTAGAACACCAAACAGTGACCATTACTTTTCTAAAGGGGTAAGTTTTCGTTTAGGGTATTGTTTAGGTGCTGAACCAGGATCCAACCAACTTGATGAGCACTTGCGGTTATCAAACAGAATCCATTTTTCATTGCAGGTAACAATGCGGTTCAAAATTCCTTCATTTGTGTGTCTGTTGAGCAGTGCAAGGAACGTCTCGACGCGTACTTCACGCTGGTGATCATTGCGTTCGTGGGGCACCTATTTGTCAAGCTTTTTTACTTTGCCAATTTGACTGAAATGGACCAATATTATTTTGACGCTAACGTTGAAAGCTGCTGCTAATTCAGCCGTAGATTGTGTATCATCAGCTTCCACAATCGCCTTTAATTCGTCATTGTCAACCAAAGTCTTCGGACGACCGCGAGGTTCATTTTTCAGGTCGAATTCCCAGAACGGAAGCGAACAAACCAATAACAGGTGGTGCGTTGGTTTGTAGTGTTAGCTCTGTATACGTCGTTGATGTTGCGTGCCGCTTGTGCCGCGTTGCTGTCACAACGGTACTCATATTCTATAATTACTCGAATTTTTAACGTATCCATGATAACAAAAAAGATAGAAATGCGATGAAAATGTAACACTAATCAATAAACAAATGACTACTTTTGGAAAAAGAATTCCATCTTTTTAAAGTAAAATTAATTTGAAATTAGAATTCTTAGCCAAACAAAAATTATTTTGATTTGAAATGGCCAGTACTGCAGAAAAGCAATTTCATAGGTAATGGACCTATTATAAAACAAAGTCCTCTGTCGTGTCTGTCTGTTCGCGATAAACCGAAAAACTACTGAGCGGATTATCATGCGCGTGTCACAAGTAGATAGAGTGACGGGGAAGGTTTAGAGATATGTAATATTTGTCTATATTTTTTTTAATTATCAAGGCAGGACAACGTCCGCCGAGCCCGCTAGCAAATACGAATAATTGAAATGTGTATTTGTTAATTGTGGGTGACGAAAACCTAAACATGTTTTTTAGAAATTTTTCCACCACATTTTGAAATAGATAAACTGATTTTGATAGGGGTTTCATTGAATTTTTCAGGGAGTAAACCTAAGTTCCTTTTTCAACAATTCGATGGTTTTTTGAACGGTTCAAGGAAAAGTGATGCTTCTTTCGAAAAAAAATAGACAATAATTATCTTTTTTGATAATACTAAAGCTCGTGAACACGTAATAAACAAAGACATAAGAAAATCAAAAAGAAACAGAGGAGGGAGATGTTAAATACATACAATACACTATTATTTGCTCTTTGTTTATTTACATATATATGATATTTTGAAAATTTTCAACAATTTGTCTATTAAAAATATTAAACAATTTGTCTCTATGTACATAAAATCTTTAAGTTACCCTTCAATGTATTGTACCATACAACTAAAATACAGAATTTAGACGAATAACATCACGGTATTGTTCATCGAAATTTGCACTTGCGTACCGAATGTATGCTGTTTACTAGTTAAAAGTCAAATCGGTGCCGTGAAATTGACACTTTCTTTGACATATGTTAAGGGTGACGAATTGGGATAGACGTAACCGAATAGGCCGATACCGTTGTGCTACTCAAATGTTTGAATATTTCTCAATATTACAATCTGTGATTGTTTGACTAACGATTCTAGAAATTGGTAGCATAAACATAAAAGCAATTGCACTAACACCATATTAATAAATAGAATATAACAAAGTTACTATCCTTCTTTATCTGTCTTCCCTTAGTTCTTTTAAACTACATTTTGATACACTTTGCACTGTTATTTGGAGAATTATAAGAATAGAGAAAAGTCAATGTATTGTAACTAGGCTGTAAAAAAATATCTTTCTAGCTTTTACATTACTAACACTAATTAAGCCTTATAGCATACATGGAAATAACATACTACGGCATTATATAAAAATGCCTCCAGATAAGTCCATAACCGTAAAGTAACAAATATATCAATAAGTACAAATATACAAGTATGTCAATAAAATTTCATACAGTAACTAATTTAAGCATTTACATATTAATATAAAATAACAGTTTCGTAGCTCTCTTGATCAATGTGATATTAATATTTATCTAATTAAATAAATACATTACTCATATTGGTGATTAAATGTAGATCAAAGTTCTCACTTACAACATATCATTTCAATGATTATTTTTGAAGATATTAAAAATACGAAACTTCGTAAACTTTATCGAATTATAAATGGCAAAGTGTGAAAAAAAATGTATATTACGTGTCAAAGATAATTCAACACTTATGATGCCACATTAGAACATTGCATTCAATCGAAGCCGGATCCAGGCGTTAGTACGCTGTGTTAAGAGCTTCGGGCTCACTATTGTAGGAGTCTAGACTGACTAGGACAGCGTAACAATAAAACTCGAAGTACCTAAAATATACATTATTTTTTATTCCTTATATGGTATTTATACACAAGCAATCGTTCAATTGTCTGAATGATATATTCCATCTACAATATATTTTAACATTTCAGCCAATCTGCCAAAGAGGATGACATACTCTGTAGCTGCATACATAATTTTAAATCTAGTTAACAAATATTTAATTTTAAAAGGTTTCAAAAGATTTTGCAAATCCAATTAGTTATTATCCGTATTCAAAGAGTTAGTATGGTAAATATTTATTACATTGTCAGTCGCCACGTCTGCCGTTGCGTATATTATGTAAAGTCATTTGAGTTACGAGAACGCACAAACTCACGTACATATGTGAGTTCAGTCAAACGGTCGTTGACCTTTTGCATTTTTGCCACTTGAAATGAGGTTATTTAGAAATAACGACATTTAGTGACAACATCGTTAATTTCACGATGTCTAGATCATTTTACAATACTAATTGTTATTCTATAATTATGTGCTGCGCAAAAGTGTTTGCTGTCTTCACTATTACTATATGTAACACAATTTCTTCGCTAAATATAATTTATATATGGATCATAAATAAATTGTTTTATAATATTTTATGATAATAATATAAATTTACATAAATATTCACATTGAAAATATAATGGTCTATTTAGAAGTAATTTGATTTTAAATTATAAATATCTGATTGTTTATAGATATTGCGAACCAATGAAGACTAAAATATTTTATTAAAATAAAAAAAAAATGCTTGAAATAATGTTTTAGAAATACGATAATAGGATAGATATTTTTTTACTTTATTGTTTACTGAATACTCTTTTGCCACAAGATTTTTACATATTTTTGCTAAACATTGGCAAGGAAGTTAATCTTTAAATTAATTATTGGCCGTGCATGTGGGTTCATCGGATTTTTTTTTTTTTTGTTTTTAGATGTTACTGTATTTTTTTAACTTTATTCCTTGCTTTGATCTTTGCTAATGCGTTGGCAAGAATAAAATCAATTATGAATATGCATTCCTTAATAGTTAAGGTTAATATTATAATTTTATTATAAGCCGTTTTGTATTAGCAATCGTTACGTACACGCATCGTGATATATAAATAGAGTATTTTAAATACTTTCGTACTTTCCTCGGCATTCCGTAAGTGAGATGCTATCGTATACCGTCAATACTTATTACTGAATACAAATGACAAATGTATAGAATCCCAATACGATGTACAAAGATATTGTGTAATCAGATAGAGACAGTAAGAATTTGAATTCGGTTTTTGGTCGATTTATCGGTTTACCAAATATAAGTTAATTTTTTTTTGGAAGATTGTAATATCTCTTATCTTTCTTTATATTTGTGATATTATTTGAATTAATAACATTACTACGTTTTTTAACTATCTTTGGTGTTGTCACTTGTTTCTTCTGGATATTTTTTATGCAACATAGAAAAGTGTCGTCGTTGTTGGATTTCAGTAATTTATTCTAAATTTTGCAAGGTTTTCTTATTACATTTTCTAATCATGATAATTTACATAAATAAAAATATGTGTAAAATTGATTGCACAAAATAATTATGACACTACACATCTGTGAAGTTGAAATTTAGAAAACATATATGCCAATAACACTTCACTAGAAAGTATAAAAATCACTATATAATGGTTTTATGTATATTTTTAAAAATATCACTTATTGATCACTTCCCATCAGGTAAGCCGCATGTTCGTTTGCCATCAGTAGCATAAAAAAATATATATATCCTAATGTCTATTATTTGGTGTGAACAATTTTTTTGCAAAGGTGATAAACTATAGCCTGCAAATTACACCTTTCACCAATAAACACGGTGACGTTTACACAAACCTACAATGTTTGGTCCGATGCAATACGCGCTCGGAATAAAAACGAAAATTTTATTTAAATTTAAAATATACGAGAAAGTGAATTATCTAAAGTACGGTTACAGTTTACGCAGAGTTTATAAAATAAGGCGTTTGATAATGACTACTGTGGTCCGTAATATTGGTTCCGGATACGAACAAGAAGTTGATTTTGTTTTCATTGCTTAATTTAGTTAAAACAGAATCAAATTCAATATTTTTTTCTTTAATTTAGACTCTTAGCAGGCGTTTGTGAACGTCAAAACTACCCGCGTTTCCGAAAATAATCCAGTCATAGAGAAGATCCTGCAAGAAATTCGATCTGGTCTATTTATTCATACTAGTTATATTCTTTTTTAACGGATGCACAGATAGAAGCGTCATTTCCAGATATCTTCGTCATTCACGTGCATTGATCTACTATATAATTTAAGTTAATGCACAATACAATGCTGCAAATTCGTAGTGGGCTTTGGGACTTCGTTGTAAAACCTAAATCTATTATTTATGTTTATAAATAAGTAATCAAGTTAAAAATTTCAGAGTTGAAAAATTCCGGACGTCCAATACCATAATATAACAGTTTCTAAGGGAACTCTATATGTCCTATCCTTAGACAAGATGAGTAATCTCATTAAAATATCAATGTTAATTCGATGTAGTAAACCTACCTTAAGTATAGCCCTAAAAGCTTTTGTGTTCATTATATGTATCTACAATTATCTACATATAGTCCATTCAAAAGGAGTCGAATCTAATTAGTTTCGTCGTAAATAGTACCTAATACGAAAAACAGTCGTCAATAGTAATTAAAATCCAATTAGTAATTAGTCCTTGCTTCTTATATTTCACATCGGTGTAACTGTTTAAAGCTATGTAAAATCTTTGTCACATTAGAGATGCTTCAAAATCTGTGGATATCAAAATGATTTCATTTTTATTGTTAAAATAATCATGTGATTACTTCATGATTTTATGTTTCGTGATAGACGATTATGTTCAGTTGAGAAACAAATGATACTTTCTCAATATCTTGTTGGAGTGGAATCATATGCAAGGTTAACTCCATACATTTCTGTAGCTCTTAGAAACGGGTATTAAACTGTTTTGAGTTTTTTTTATATATTCATTGTTATTTTAAAAAAATGCTATACGATTAGAAACATTATACCTGATATTGATTGATAAATAATAATGAACTAGATACATTCAAACAATTTTTGTTAACGAAGTTTCTTGTTAGAAAATGTTCTTTTTTATTATTCAAAAATACTCTAGATTAAAAGTTGAGTCGAAGAGAAAATTAAAATATATTGCAAGAGACAAAAACACAGGCTGTGTTAACTATAAAATAGTCGTAAATAAAGTACACCTTAAAACTGGATAAAACATTGAACGTCTTAAAATGCGGAAGTTTTCTCTTTAAATGCAGGAAAAAGTTTGGCATTACGTCAAGTGTTTGGTATGAGCCAAGGAATTACCTAATTTTTGTATTGCGACACATAAGTCTAACACAAACAAGTCCTTCAATGAATAATACTATTTATTATACAACACTAGTTGTAGATTTATATTTTATAAATAGTCATTCGTCGACTATGAAATTAATAATTATTATTTTATCAATATATCTCTGTTCACTGTAATATTTTGGGTGTGTAATCATTGGTCTAATTAACAACCAATAAACTGCGTAATGTTTGTTCGTACCAAAGTCTGAATGATTCATATTTTTGACCAAATTATAATAAGGGCGTATTTTGAAATTTCATAGAGGCTGCTAGAGTTCGTTTTACACGGCTGTATTTATAGCATTTATTATCAAAATTTCTATTACAAAGATAAAATATATTTTTTTGTTTATAATGGCTACACACATAAAATGCGTAACTGATTTTAAAAATGATTTCACTTATAGAAAGGTATTTTATCAGCTTTATTTCATTACTTTATCATGGGCTGCAGTTTATACGCAAAATCTACATTAACGCGAGCAAATCTAGTAATTTATATTCTGATAATATTAATTGACAAACTTTAAGAGAAACGTTTTTATTTTGTATGCTTACACAGATACGACTTTATATATAAAAAAGCAATAAAGTAATTTTATAATAATGATATATGCCCGTACTTATTACGTTATTGTATGTATTTAAAAAATAGAAAGTTTCTGTACAGCTGGTAAATTACATTAGACACAAACAATTTTTATCAGTTACATAATATGTGACGATGAGAAAGACGAACCGCAACGCATTAGGCTTTGCCAAACACGTACTAGATAGAGTCCAAAGTTGCGTAAGAAAACAGATTTATTACACATATATAGAGATACGAATTGCACTCAAATATTTTACTGCTGAATCCTTGTTCAAACTCTTAATCATGTTGACTCAATTAGGTAAGTCCTTGCAATTAAGAATCTGGGATTAACATCTAGTATATTTTGGTATTTTATGTTTTCTTCTTTCAAAGAATTGTCGTCTTCTGTATTGGAAAATTAGTTTTGAACATAATAGCGTGTAACTTCAATAAAACGTTAGTGTTTATGGACGACGGTATGATTTACTAGACATTTAAAGTTCAATTCACATATATACAGAGTGCGAAACAAAGCCGCTATGGTCTTGGGTCGCCTCCATCCGTTGCTTTGTCATAAGAGTAAGATGTCCCTCAGGCACAAGCTCACTTTGTATAAGACGTGTATCCGTCCCGTGATGACATATAGCTACCCTGTTTTTGCGCATATGTCCAAAGAACTTTAATAAGCTGCAGGTTCTCCAAAATCGTGTTTTACGTAAAGTGATCGGTGCCCCGTGGTACATCCGGAGAGTCGATCTCCATAAAGACCTAGAGATCCCTTCTATCTGGGCGTACGTAAAATCACTTACGATTAGTTATTTTGAAAAAGCCGCGAATCATCCCAGTCCGTTAGTGGTGTCCGCCATAAACTATGAACCCGTACCTAACGTTGCGCGTTATAAAAGACGTCCGCGACACATTTTTACCGACCCTCCTGATTCAATCACGTCAGCGAACGATCAGTACCAGCCTGTCCCTCGAAACAGAGCGTGTTCACGCCCACGTCCGTGTAACCATAGATCACGCCGCCGTAGTCTGGGGGTTAATTTCGCTCCCGCACCGCTCCGATTAGGCCTCCCACGGCAGCGGCTCAAGCCTAGCTTCGATCCCTCGGTAGGGAGCCCTTGAGTGCGTTGCTTGCGCGATACGGTGACACACAAAT